>BPTQ01000008.1:156672790-156879179 GCA_019973895.1 Chrysanthemum seticuspe | reverse complement strand
CACAAAATTTACGTTTTTATAGTTTTAGTCTACTTTTTGCATAGTTTCAACGTATTAACCGTCAAAATCAGGGGGTTAAATGTTTTCAACAGTTTAGATCAGGGACCATTAAGTTTTGAACATTTTATAGTAATTTCCAGGAATCCCTAAGTGTTCAACAATCTTTATCAGGAAACTTCAATTTTAACGTATAAATGTTGAAACCAGGCAGTTGAAACTTTTTACAGTTTTTACCAGGGACCCAATAAATTTTACCTTTTAATTATTTATATTGGGAACATAATAAGTATGAACCGTTATATCCAGGAACGCAATTGAAACCTTTTTAACGTCCAAATTGGGAAGTAAAAGTCTTTTAATGTTTATACCAGGAACACTTAATATTCGATGTTTGGTTTTCCTGGGGAGAACATAATAATTTGGTCGGGTTTTGTTTTCGGGTCGGGAACCAGTTGTTTTGGTCAGTTTGGGTGGGAAGTCAAAGAGGATGGAGTGTATGGGAAGTTTTGGTGTATGGTGGGACCAAAGAAGGGGTCGAGTGGTGGACGAGGAAGGTGGACAGAGTGGTCGAGTAGGGGAGGTGGAGGTGTTGTTTGGTTCCCGTAATTTACGGGACTTTTGGGGTGTGCAATAGTCTCGGTCAACGTTGTTTTCAACCGCGGTTTAACGTAAAGTTCCCGATCCTAGTAAAGTTGGTTAGGTTCCCGATCCTCACTTCTCTTTTCGAAAAACCTATAGATATATTTCTGGTCTTCTGTCTTCTTTTCTAACAGGGTCAAAAATCTGGTAAAGAATCTCATTGAAATTTTAGCAAAAAGTTCAAATTACATTTTCAAACGACCCAAAACATTAAAGACATAACATGTTCAATTAAGTCAATATTAAGTTCACAAAAACAATTCTTTAAGGTTCAAACGTCGGAATTAAGTAAAAGGGCGGTTTATGTGGTTTTGAAGGGTATGTGAGGTAGGAGAAACTGAAGGGTGGGTTTGACTGGTTTTGTTGACCAAGGGCTGGGCTTTTGTTTTGGGCTGGTTTAATAATACAAGAGGGGTCCTTTTGGTTTGTAGCTTATAATTCACAAGGACCATATTTGTAATTTTCTGAAAATGAAGGGTTAAACCTGCAATTTTTCCAAAGTTAACGCAAGGACCTATATTGCCAAGTATGAATAATACAAGGGTTATATTTATTAATTTTCCATTTTAAATAACCCAGGGACCATTTTTGACATTTTTCAAAGTTGACGGACCAAAGTTGTAAATATGCAATTTTAACTTCAAAGGACTATTTCTAACAACTTGTGAATCCCTAAGGACCTTTAATGATATTTTACAAGTTTTGAATTACCAGGGACTAGATTTGACAACTTTTGTAAATTGGGGGACTAAAACTGCCAATTATGCAACTTTGATACGTTTTTCATCTGATTTTGATATTTTTGCATTTAAAACACATAAAACACTGATTTATGATATTTTCATCATTTTGATGCATTTTTGAGTGTTTTCAGATGATTTTGCAGTTTATTTTGTACAAAAATGATGAGTATTTAGACACTCATCAGTATTGATCTCCAAAAGAGAAATCTGTATCGAGATCCTTAAGTGAGGATAGAGAGTTAGTAGACAGATTTGGTTCATCCATCTTCAAGGTCTCATCAGATCTTGTCTCAAGGTTCTCCTGCGAGCCTTTATGCAACAGAGTGTCAACATTCAAGCCAGATTGAGTCTCACTAAGAGTAAGAGTTTCTTTAAACGTTTCAGGCACTTTGTCCACTCCAGATTGTTCATTGGCATGAGATGATTCTGATCTTCTCTTCAGCTCATATTGATTGGTGGTGCTTGATGGAGATGATGAGATCGTTAAAAGCATGTGAGCTGCTTGTTCAGTTTCAACACTCACAATCCCTTTTCCTTTGTCATGTGTTATTGGAGTTGGTTGTCGTGGTAGTTGATCAGGCTCTCTTAACACAACTCCACCAACTGGTGCTTTCACATTTAGACTTTCAAGGCTTTGCTGGATTCCAAGTTGTAGATTAGCATCATCTTCATCAGTCAACCTTGTAACATTCCTTGATACCTCAGTATTTTCACCAATTTCCTTTTCCACTTTCTTCCTTTTTACTTTCTGCTTCTTGGATGCGGTGTCTGACTGTGGTGACCTTTCAAGTCTCTTTTTAGGAAGAGAGGCATAGGATGCTTGTGAGGCTGACGTGGACTTGGGAGCATTGGGTTGTGGAGGAGAAGGTGTGACATCAGCAGAGGAACTGGTAGCTCTTTTCTTGTATTGTTTGAAGTAGTCCTTCTTCTTGATATCTTCTGTGAGAAGACAATCAGGAATTGGCAATCCAAATATTTCTTTATCCATACCTCTAGGAACATATTTCAGGTTTCCTAAAACATAATCATCTTCTGCTTTATGCAGAGTTGATTCACTCCTAGGATTGAAGTTGTGAGTTTGTTGCAAATACTGGATAACAAGCTTAGAAAATCTGATGCTGGGAATCACAAGCTTATTCTGTTTCTTTCGACCTTGAGCTTTGTTCTGGAAATTAGTTCTATCAGATATGAATGTGTGTATTGATAAAGAAAATTCTTCCCAAATACGATCTGAGACATTCACATCAACCCTATTAACAATTCCCCATAGGATTTGCAGGATAGGAATTCTCACTTTATCGAACCCTGATGTTTTGCCAGATAAGCACAAGTTAAGAATAGTTGTAATAGCTCTCCAGGGTTGATACATGTGTCTAGTGATGATGTCGGATGCTCTTGAAATACTGTTCTGATAACCTAACCCAATTAGAAAGACAATCAGATCGTCAGCACCAGGTGGAGATTCAGAACGAAGGTTAGGGTTACATGGGGTGATTCCAAGAGCCTTGCTCAGAATATCAGAATCAATCGTGAACTCCCTATCATCCAGTTTGCAAGAGTATCGAGCTGTGATTTTGTCCCATTGAACGGTGTTCCAGAATTGTTGAATGTAAATGGTGGGAATTGAGCATTGCTTGGTAATAGCTCCGAAGAAGTTTGTGTTTTTGAGGACGTCAATAGAAACTTTGAGTATCGGATTTTGTTGAAGCTTTTGTAGGTCCACATAACAGTTGCTTTTTCCAATATCAGCCCATTGACTCCTGGGAAGGATTTCTTCGTCAGAGAGAACTTTGGATGATGCCGAAAGGGTAACGCTCTTTTCTGGGTTTGAACTTGCCATTGATGATCTGAGTAAACATACAATCAACAGTAATGATTGGGAACATGTTAGATGATAAATGATAAGTGAGACAACATTGAGAGCACCCTTATGACATAGACACATAGAAGCAGTAACTCAGAAGGAGTCCCCAAAACACATACAGAGAAAGATTGAGTGGCATAAGTGAGATATTTCAATGAAGTAGAATCTTACAGATAAATTTTCACACGACGAGCTGATAAGGGATTAAAAGGCAAAAGAGTGCATTGCAAAGGGATCATGTCATGAGCCAAGATACACATGTAGAAGTGATATAACGAATATGCATGAGGCAAAAAAGTAACATTTGGCTGTCGTGAGAGAAACCAAGTACCTTTTGCCTTAACAGAAATGTCATAGCAGATTACATAGAGTATGTTGACTCAACAAGTTGAATTAGGAGATCCTAAGTATTGTGAGAATGAGATCAACTTTAGCAATAAACCTTTGAACATTTTAATAACCCTCGACCCTAAGACTAATTCGCAACATGAAAGTGAACAATGTTGCTAACTTGTAAAGACAAGTCGCCATCACTAGTACCACAGACAAGTCGCTAATAGTTTAGCTCTCTAAGTCGCTATGCTAATTCGCTAACTTGTAAAGACAAGTCGCCATGAACAGTAACAAAAACAAGTCGCTACAAATCTGTTAACTAAGTCGCTAAGGTTACTAATTCGCTAACTTGTGAAGACAAGTCGCCATGAACAGTAACACAACCAAGTCGCTACAAATTTGTTAACTAAGTCGCTAATGTTACTAATTCGCTAACTTGTAAAGACAAGTCGCTGACAACTAACTCGCTACCCAAGTCGTCGGAATATAATAAACTAATTCGCTACAGAAACATAATCGCTAAGTTGAATGCTAACTCGCCATGAAGAACATTCAAGCTAAGTCGCTACCAAGAACATATTAAGTCGCCATCAAGAACACTCATAACAACAAAACCCAACAACCCAATCCACTAAACATTCATCACCAGATCATGAAGACAAATTATCAAGCAATCAAGATAAGATATACCAAACAATTTGTACACATTCAATCATCATAATAACAACAACAACAACAACAACAAAAAAAACACGATTTCATGACAAATCGAACCTAGGTGGGAATCAAACAGTCACAAATCACGAGCTCGAGAGGATCTGGATAAAGAGACAGATTAGAAACTAGACACAAACGCATAAGAGAGAACAAATAAGGTGTGATTCGAGACTTACCACAGTTAAGTCGCTAGAAAGAACAAATAACTTAGACGAGAAGACAAAACGAGAGAAGAGAAAAAAAAACTTATAAAATAAAAATGTAGTAAGTCGCTAGGGGTATGGGGGAACTTTTGCAATTTGACACATTCGGTCCCTGTGGTTTTAAAATGAAGTGAGGCAAGTCGCTAGTGTAAAACTATATTGGTTATATGACACATTTAATCAAGTAAGAATTTAGTGCAAGGCATTCAATACATGGGTACACAAGGATAATCACATGAACAAGGTACGACCACAGCCTATAACTGAGAGAAACACCATAACCAGATAATCACAAAAGCATAACCAGATAGACACCAAAGCAAAACACAACCACAACTTACAAATGAGCAACCATCATAACCAGCACATGCAAAATCTCCCCCTCAATCAATGTCATCAAAGACCATTGATTGACATTAATTAATCCCGTTATAAAACAAGAATATATCATTTGTTCGAACTTCATCTATGATCCCGTGCCATTATTGAATGACATTTCTAGGACCGTAGATGTTATCGATAACAAGGAATGTATTCTTTATTAAATTGAGGAAAATGATAAAATAGTATTCTTAAAAGAATGACATATATAAAATAATGATATATATGAATAATAATTTAAAAAAAAAAATAATAATAAAAAAAAATAAGAAAACTTGATTTATACACAGATATAAAAGAGCGAGTCCTGATTCAGGATGAATAGGAGTCAAAGTAAGAAGTACATCAACTCTGGCAAACTATAGCTCCTGATTGAGCTATGTTTATTTCTGAAGGGAACCAAGTCATGAAGTTCCTGATTGAGTTGAGCATTGTACCTGAAAAAGACTGAGAGCACATTGTACTGGAAGCACATGTAGAATTGCACATAGAAGGGTTAGTGACATGTTTAATCTCACATTTGGATGCATCACAGTGTAACACAGACGTATCATTAATGGGGATCCTATTAGGTTCTACATTCTTGAAGAGTTTTCCTGTGGGAATCCATTTGAGGCATGATCTAGGAATGTAGGTTCGTTTAAGTCCTGTAAACTTAAAAAATCTGCCAGTGGGAATCCATTTGAAACCACAGTTAGTTGACCTAAATGAGTGCACAACCTTGTTTTGACAATGTGTCCTTTTGTGATCAGAGAATTTCTTAGGGGATTGATCAGTCAAATGATGTTTTGCATGCGAGCTAGTTACACTTATTGCATTTCTGATCTGTGAGAATTGACCATAAGTCCGAGGTTTGAGATTCATCATATCTGAACTAGGAAATGAAGTGACTGGTTTTGACAAAACAGACATATTGTCAACTTGGGATGTAAGCTTAGATTTCAATGGTTTAGCTCTTTCAGACCTAAAGGCATTAGGTTGTTTAATAACTGTTCGTTTCAAGTGGTTCTGAGCATTTGACTTTCCTAAAGTTGAGGGTTTTGCAAACTTAGTGTTCATCCTATTTCCAACAGACTTCCTGAGCTCATTTTTTAGGGCAACAATATTGAAGCTCTTATCCTGAATTTGTGCTTTGAGGTCATCAATGTCATTCATCAAGAGGTTAGATTGATTGTCTAACTTAGAGTTTGTTTCCTCAAGGTTCATTCTTAAATGCTCATTTTCTCTTAGAAGGTTGGACACACATAGAGCTAGTTCAGAATTTCTAGATTCTAGTGCATCACTCATCTCATGACAGTCATATTTCTGGGCTTCTGAAAGAAGTAATTTCAGATTGCCAATGGTCGAATCTTTGTCCTGAATCTGGGATTTTAACTGATTAATTTCAAAAAATTCTCTAAATTCTGGAAGTTCCTGATTAGTACAAGGTTTCTTTGCATAAAACATTTCATCCTTTTGTTGTATTTCAATTTGCAATGAGATACAGTGTTTTTCAAGAATTGAAAATTTGTTTGAAAGCTCATCATATACCCTTTTTTCAATCATGTTACTTGCATTAGATTTAGGTAAAACAAAGATTGAATCCACAATGTTATGTTCAGAGTAAGAGTCATGTACCTTTTTATGAGAATTTGTGTGATCAGTTAAGTGTACCTTATCGAAAGAAACCTTTTCTGACTCTGAGTGTTTGAGATCAGTGCTGTTGTCATCATCCTTTTTCATTACAACTGAGATTCTGCAATCAGTGTCATTCACTGGTTCAATTGGTTCAACTGGAATGTTGCATGACTTGTCACAATTGCTCCATGGTGTCTCTTGGTACTCATTCAACGCATTCAGCTTGTTATTCTCTTTTGCAGCTTCCTTGATGTATGTTTCCATATTACCCATAAGTTGAGTAAATGAGTTTCTAAACTCATGAATTTCCATTCCCGTATGCTTTTTGAATGATATTCCAGTCATGATATCATCAAAATCTGAGGAATATTCTTCCCGGATAAGTGGCTGAAATTGATTGAAGATAGTTTGAAGAGCGGCATGAGACTCATCAGTTGAGACCTTTTCTTTGGTAATTTGAAACCTCAGTCGTTCTAAGTTAAGTAAAACAGTTCTTGTCAAAGTGGGAAAATCCTGACGAAGGATGGCACAACTTGTTCGATCCATGGTTGTAGATAAGAGTAATTTGAGAAGCTGACTGAGATGTTGAAACGGCTCACTGGTGCATTCCATATTCTTAGCATCATTTGCAGACATTAAGAGTGACTTATTTGAGTTGTTCTGATTAATCGATGCTGAATCATTAAATGTATGGCATTCAGGTAAGCATTCTGTTTCACTATTCTGTGCTGTGTCATAGAGAGCAAGTACTTTGGTGATTGAAGGATCCGTGATGACTGACATTGTGTTATTATGAATTACTCCCCAAGTCTTTAGAGATTTTGAACCAACTCGCTAGCAACTAAATAGCAATAATCCCAAGTCGTTAAATCAACATCCAAATCGCTAAGTACAAGTCGCTAATCCTCTAGTCGCTAACACCTAATTCGCTATACCACCAAGTCGCGAAACAATTGCAAGTCGCTAAGTAGTAACTCGCTAAGCATTAAGTCGCTAGCAAAATTTTGGCAGCAATTCGCTAATCAAGTCGCTAACGATTCAAGTCGCTAAAGAGCAACTCGCTACAGACCAAGTCGCTACCACCAAGTCGCTACCCGCAGTGGAGAGTCACTACTTGTACTGTTAATCGCTAGATCTAAGTCGCTAGCTCCAAAACTGTAACTCGCTACGAAATTGCAAAGCAAGTCGCTACGAAGAATGAAGTCCGAATGTCAAGTCGCTAGCAAGAAAACCACAAAAACATCACTTTTCAATCCAAAAACTACCCAACCACGATGATTCAAGCTTACCAAATCAAAACCTAAACACTTGAGATGATTCTAAACATAAAAGTACTATCAAAATCCAAACTTTAACACTAGAAATCACCCAAATGATGCAAAAACCACTAAACTTTTTCAAACTCAAAAACCACCTAAAAACCACTAGAAATCCAAAGATGTGTAAGATATGATCTAACCATGGCTCTTGATACCAATTGTAGAATATTGGATTTCACTTACATATCATAACATTAACACAATGAGCATATAGATGATTTTAGAGAGAGAGAAAGTGGGATATTCTAGTAAGAGAAACTTGTAGAATATTAGATTACCAAAGAACATCCAACCCTCTACCTTGCAAGGTAGAGGGTATTTATAGGTTACAAACTAAACGACCTCCTGACGGCCTGTGGATCAGGGATACAGTGGGTAAAGACCCGTCCTTCCTCCACGGTGTTGCACTAAACTATTTTACGCTACTGACTAACTAATTAACTACATAAAAACGTAAATAACGACAAGTCTACGAGCTAACTTATGCTAGATAATAGTTGGGGTGACCGACTCTTCAATACTGGAATTTTCTAATTCCTAACACGTACGTTGGAGCATGCTAAGTTACTTTAAGAAAAGTTCCGAGTGAAAAAGATGACGAAATCAGAGTTGAGACGCATCAAGAATGAAGCTTTTCAACTGCTCAAAGACAGCTCGAAAAGTGCTATTGAAGTTGAATATCACCTTGAAAACATAGCACGAGCCATGTCTAACAACATTGATTGGCTCAACCCTGAAGCTAACATTGACTTCACCAGAAGAGACAAGGCTCCATACTACACCGACTGGTCTAAACCTCTACCAACGATTGGCCAACCAGATCAACCAAAGATTCCATTCCGCTACTTCTTCAACAATGACTTGGAATTTCTTCTACACGGTAGCGATGGTTCAAAGAAATACGCTACATCACTTACACTTCCGTTCCCGGCAGCCATATACTCCAACTGCATAGCCATCGAGGAAAAGGCTACTCACATGTTTTCTAACAATGTGGAACAGTATGACATTGATGCAATGTATGGGATTCACCATTGGCCGGAACGCCGACGAATCTACTACAAAAGCTGCCAGGTTCGAAAGTCTCAACATGAAGTGCACAGTGATAAAGGGATCCTTGCTGTCAAGCATGTAGCTCTTTCGTCTAAATGGGACTACACTTTCCTCAAGAACATCGTGGTCAAAATACAAGACGAAAGGGACTACGATTTCTGTGAAGCGGACTTTCATAATTTGTCTCTCTACGACATTGAAAATATGTATCTTGCCAAGGTAAAGGGAAGAATGAGACAATTCTCGACTGAAATTCAACGTGAATACATCAAGTCCTTGCTCATCTTCATCAGAAGCATAGTGATCCAGAAACGTGTAGAAGATTTACAACTTGCTGTTGAATCGTATCAGACATGTGTCAACCTCACCAAACCTCATCTAGAACTTCCTGACATCAACCATCTTCCACAATACACTCTCGTCAGCAAACCTTTTGGAGTAGTTTACCGTAGTGAACTACAACGCAACTGCTTGATGGCGTGTAGAGATTTTCATAAGTTTGGGGATCACACACTGAAGAAAGTCAGGGACGGCTTAGCTTATCGGTTAAAGGCGATACATGAAGGCATTGGATCACCAAAGCGATGGAATTCTCAGGAAAGACGGGATGTGAAGAGGATCATCACTCGTATCGATGAAAGGTTATACAGAAGGGACCAGTTCAGAACTCTGGAGAGCTTCGTAGGTGGTCGTCCCAGGATTACTCTCACAGGCTATCAACGCCATGTTCGCATTCCTAGAGATATTGCTGGACTACCTAGTACCCCTTAAGCTGTTTCATTTTTCATTATTGATTTGGATGTGTGATTATTTAATGACTATGGCTTGTGCACACATCACAGTGTACAACCCGTTCTTGTAATGAAAGGACTCTGTGGTACGCTTCAGTGCCACAATCCTTATAAAAGGAGCGAAAGCTTCTTACTTTTGAGTAAAACTTATCAAACCTTTCATTTTTTAAAAGGTTTCCTCAAAAGAATAAGTACTTCCCCTTATGATTTTCAAAACCTCAAAAGTTTATATCACTTCTTGAGGGGGAGTATTTGATTAAAAAACTTTGTTCACAAATTGTTCTTCGTGATAATCTTCCCACAAAACTCGAAATGGTCATATTCAATATCAAAATTTTGTCAAAAATAACATTTATATGCCATTTTTAAGGGGGAGAAAAATTATGTGATAAGAAATATGTTGTGAAATTGCAAATGAATTGTAGTGCTACAGACTTAACCAATGAATTGACGAGATCTTAAATGTTAATAACTCGAAAAGACTTGTCCGGGACGGGTAATAACTTCAAGCTAGTTCGCTAGTGATGTAAACGTGTCTCGCAAAGGACTTTTCCGAGTAGAATGTACCATTCGAGAAACTATTGGTAGACATGAACTTTGACGGGTTTGACAACCTTTCGAGGTTTGTCCACACCTTCAAGGTAGTTATTAGAGCTAGTTGTCACCTAAAAGCTGACAATGTAACTCTTTAACTATGCAACGTAACCGTGTCTCGCGGGGGATTGTCTATCTTGAGTTGATCAATTCAAAAGTGTGTGCTCTTCCCTCGTTGTGCAGATTTCCGTCAAAACTCTCAAGCACATGTGGAGGGGGAGTATTTCTGAAAATCTAAAACTCTCGAAGTGTTCAAACATGTTTTTCATTTACAAACACTTTGGGAGATTTTCAAGAAAATGGTTTTATGGCAAGAAAGGTTAGTCATGGAGTTATAAGGTGACTAAGGTTAGGAATAACCGTCCTATGATCCGCCAGATCCGGATGGATCTACCCAAGGACACCACCAATAGTTAGAATTAGAAGTCCTTCGGTATGATTATAAAAAGGAGAAAATGAGAATCGGAGAAAGAAAGAGTTGAAGAATTAAAAAGAAAAGTTAAGAAAAAGGTGAAAACAAATAGCCCTCCAGATTATTCAACTTAGGGCAGACACCGGGTTCAATTCATATGCTACTGGTTTTCACTTGGTGACGCCGGTATTGAAGATTAAAAGTCATCATGGACCCAGTGACGCATGCACTAAACCTTCTTAGCCACTCAAGTTTCTCTCAACAGAAGCTTGTTTCATTCTCACAGGGAACCCTACGTAAACTATCGGCTTTCTCTTAGATATTGCTGGTATTGAAGAAGGAGACCCTCTCCCTAGTCTCCTCTTTGGAAAACCAAAGCGCACTATTGAGTCTAGAGCCACGAGATTCATCAAAAGATCTCTTAGGTACACTTGACATTTTATCACTTGTCATTCAAAAATAAGAATGCAAGTGATACTTTATCGTGTCCTTCACAGATCTTAGCAATCTGTCAAGAACATTTATGAGAGGTTCACAATTGTGATCCTCAGTGATTGAATGGAAACTCCTGCCAGGGTCAACATCAAACAACCCTGACAGCAGGTCACTTTGGTAACTCCTCGTGGATTACGCTTAGTGTGTCTCAAACGGTCTACAGTCGTATGGTGATGCTTCGGTGTACCTCAACGACTCATCTGAACTGTAGGTGTACTTCGGTACATCGCGTTATCTCACTTGTGGGACTCCAGTTCAGGAACAGCCTTTGTAAGAATTAGAGTTGTGTTTTCACACTATGCTGTTAACACTCTCGAAGTTCAAACTTGTAAGTGCTGGAATCCGCTTACCACTAACTGTTTTTATATTTTCTTCTTATGGAAGCTCCGGAGCGGACTGATCGTGCAGATTCTCCTCATGCTCATACCAACAACAATCACTAATGGAAGTTCTCTAAAAAGCCAACACAAAGTCAGAATGATTCTTCATCAAAGTCAAAGAATCTACAAAGTTTAAAGACTAAGAGAACTTCATCAGTACTGAAATCCAACGTCAAAGAGCGTGTGAGCATGTTGAAGAAAGACGTGGAGACACTGGAGCAACGAAGCAGACCTGATGCAGACAACAACAACATACTATCACTACCATCACAAAGAACAAAGATCAAAGAACAAAGAAATTGATGACGTCAAAGCAGAACTTTTCAAAGGAAACAATTTCTCTACACTGGGGAGATTATTCGAATCAAGGAAATTCTTCTCACAAGAAAGAAGAATGCAGAAGACGTCAAAGCTACTATTACATCAGCACCTTCAACGTTTATATTATCAATCACTAACACTTAGGGGGAGATTGTTGGAATCACTCCTAAACTAGAATTCAAGTGTTAGTAATTAATATGTAATAGTTAGCTTAATATGGCTTTTATGTTAGTAATCATGCCAAGGCTTATGTAGAAAGCCCATGAGCCTTGGCCCAAGCCCATAAGAAGGAAAGGTTGCTAGAAGTGTTGCCCTAGCTCCTTGCCCTATAAATACTCTTGTATAACCCTCACTTGAGGGTTGGTTGTTCAATTCACATACTTTTACCTTACGCATAACTCTTCTAATATTCATATCGTGTGTGTGTGTGTGTTTGTTCATCCGATCACTTCTTCTCTATTTCTTCTATTGATGCTTGTGTTACATATATGGTGACCTAACAACACCCCATGTCAAAAATTTTGAAAAGCTTCTCACTTGTAGGAAAACAATTTTTCATTGTTAATACAAATAGAAACGTTAGACTTTCATCACTTGCGTGCTCTTGAATACTAAAGGTATTGCATAACTAATATGCATTCCCGGATATATTCAAATGAAGCCACATTGAATTAGGAGCATTTGGGTTATCTCATAGTATTTGCCAAACACCTCACTAAAACCATTTTTATGCATAAAATGAGTCGAGATAACCGCAAATCCAAATCGTTTTCATATAGGCACACACTAGAACCAAAACGTTAAAGTTTATTCTCATTTTTAACACATTAATTCTTGCTCCTAGGAATAACCATGGTAGCCGCAAGATTCTATGATCATAAGGACACCCTTGGCTACCTTCCCAAACATCACAAAACCAAAGGAATTTCCAAGGAACAAGTAGAAATCTTTAAGAGTCTAGAATCAAGGTATTTCCATGAGGGTAGAACCATTCACCCATCTTTCATTGAAAATACCAATCTCCGTGAAGAACTAGCAGCCATTCAATTCGATTGTCTTCTTGACATCGATGAACCAATTTGTCCTAGGTTTGTGTTAGAGTTCTATGCTAGTGTGACCGACTTTAGTGATGAAGATGATGATGAGTTTTGTCTTAGGTTTAAAATCAATCAAAACGACTACACCATCACCTTAACCAACTTTGCTCAATTGCTAGGAATTCCCAACCGAGGGACATGTGTCTACTCGGATAAGTGGTTACTCACCATTCTTGATGCAATCAATGACCGCTCTCCTCCATACCAAACACCTCTAGCAAATAAGGATGTCATCCGTGAGCACCTATTTATCCTAAGGGGAGATACAACCCGAGTCACCCGAAAAGGAAAAGAGGTGAACCGAGATCCATATGGAATGGAGCTAAATGAACTTAAGCCCGAATTTAGGAAATGGGAAGAACTACTTAGAGCCAACGTCATTAGCACTATAGGAAATAGGGATCACATCAATGTTTGTCTTTGCCATATGCTCTACAACTTGTCCACCCGTCAACCATTCAATTTAGCCTACTACATTGCTAGGAGAATGATTGATATTCCAACACAATGATCGGTTGCTCTCCCATACGAGATGCTTCTCACCCGTCTCTATAGAGCCTTTGCACCAATTCCACCAAGCCCAAAAGGGATGCACCTTCACTATGAGCTCATCCCTCACATCTTTGTACCTTTGAGTGATGCACGTGTTGCTAAGACAAAAGGCAAGAGAGCAAAACCTCCAACTCCATCATCATCATCATCAAATAGCTCCGATGATGGTCTTCCAAACTCTCGCCTTCCACCTCATGAGTATTATGCATCTCTTCCCGAGATTGAGAATGAATCAGCGGAGTTCAAGCAAACCAAGGGGATGTTCAAGTGCCTTGGTAGAATGATGACCAAGATCTACAAGAAGTTGGATAAGTGAGAATCGTTTTAAGGAGCTTTTGGAACAATACATTATCTCTAATGTTTGATACAATTTGGTTGTTTTTATCTTGTAGGATGATAATATAACTTGAAACAATGATGTATGCTAACAATCTTATGCAGGGAGATAGCACAAGTATGCTATCAAATTTTACCCATTTTCACTATAATGTGAAAATCACTTGGCCTTGCTCAAAATCTATGCTCCATTATGTTTGTACATGTGCTATTTACTTTTCCTAACTAGAAATGTTTAATGTCACATGTTTTGAGAAAAATTTCAGGTTTCGGAAATGTCCCCGACACCTTAAAATGTACTCTGTGAACTTTTCTGCACTGTACGGATCAGACGGCACCAACGTTTTGGTTCCGTCTGTTATAAGAAATGGTACCGCCGTACCTGTACAGGCGGACCAGACGGCACCCTTTTTAGGGGTCCGTCCGTGTAAAATTTTGGTGCCGTGGATCCTCTAGGTAACTTTCTGAATTTTGGTTCTTTCGTAATTCCAAATTACCATCCATTGCTTTTAGGTCAATCTTAACTAGTTTTTACTCTTATTAGAACTAGTATAATTCACTTAGGCATATAAGAAATCCACTTCCCACCAAAATTAAAAAATTTGAAAAATTCACCCAAGGAACCCTTTGGCATAAAGGAAGGAACCAAAATTTTGGTACCTTGAAATCCGTGGGTAATCTGATTGTTAGGAAGTTCCACTCATTAGAACACATTTATTGCAAATCTTTGCTTCTTTACTCCATCTCTCTTGTATGGCTTGACTTGGGTGATATGACTAGTATTTAACCCACTTCCAAATCATTAGGAACCTCATCCCTTCTATGGTTTAACATCAAATCAAACACATTTCTCCATAATTTTTCACTTCTATAAATTGAGAGGTTTTACCATGATCATCCTCACACCTTCTTCATTCTTACCATCATCTAGCAAAGAAAAACACAAGTCAAAATGAAAAAATCCTCTCCTAGACCTTGCAAGAAAACCGTTAGAATTAGCGTGAGGCCTTGTTGCTTCATCAACTTGAGCTCCTCATCCGAGTCTTCTCCACTCACAATCTCATCCCCCATACGAGATGATACAAGCCTAACTTTGGCTACTCCTACTCAATCACCAATTGTGATCACCACTCCACCACCTACAAAAACACCAACTTCACCTCCACCGGC
This sequence comes from Chrysanthemum seticuspe, assembly GCA_019973895.1. NCBI lineage: Eukaryota > Viridiplantae > Streptophyta > Magnoliopsida > Asterales > Asteraceae > Chrysanthemum > Chrysanthemum seticuspe. Next base: position 156,864,162 of record BPTQ01000008.1, on the reverse strand, counting down.
ACCCATCCAAACATCCAAAACACCCTCACCACCAAATTCTCCAACTCTCATTCCTTTGGAGTTATTTTCCACACCACCCACTTCTCCAAATCCTTTCTTGGAGGACTTGGATGACTTGCCTCCTAGGCCAAATCATCCACCACCATTGCCATCTTTTGGCACAATTGAGCGAATTGCTCATGAGTCACCTAGGCCATCCTTTGATCCAAATGCCCCATTAGGGCCAAAACCTCTTCTCTTTCACCCCATTTACAAAGACATCCATGGTCCTTTGTATGGGGACCAACCACTACCTACATCAATGTCCCCTCACATAGAGGACATTGAGGAGTCCATGTGGGATGCTAATCCCACAAGAGAGGAGATTCAAGCGGAACTCCAAAACCTCCACCAATTCAAAGGCATGGTGGATTCTCACCTAAGTGAGACTATGCAAATGCAAAATGCTTTGCTAGCCTCCATCATGACCACCCCAAACATCCCCACCAACACCAACACATCCACCATTCCACCACCACAACCTCACCAAACATACTACCCCCAGGCATGGTTGCTCAACTTGTGAGCAAACCGCCCAAACCGTTGATCGGACCCGGGTTATGGTCCATGACTTCCAAGAGGAAATGAGGTTCATCCTCAATCACATCCTTGAGCGCCTCAACGCTCTTTCTCATCCACCATCTCATTAGAATGGTCATAGATTAGCATTTCTAAGTTTTTCTTTTCTTAGGATTAATTTTTTTCTTGTACTAAAACACATAATTGTGTTCTCTTTTCATGATTCTTATTCATGAAAAATTTTAACTAATGAATGATGTTTTCTATATTGTTGGTGCCTTTACATAGTGTTTGGAAATGCTTGTGAATGATCATTATTACTAACAATTTTTTGTAGCTTTTTTTTACAATCCATGTATCTTTCCATTAAGCACCCAATTTAGGGGGAGCTTTGATCAAGGGGGAGATAATGGCTCGGGCTCATTACATTCTGCATCGCCTCTTCTTTTTGTTGAGACAAAAAGGGGGAGAAAATATAGAACTTGTTTATATTTGTTATATTTGACTTTTCTGAAAAAGTCAAACTGCATACATTGACTTTCTGAAAAAGTCAAACATGATACTTCATTGGTAATACTTGACTTTTCTGAAAAAGTCAACTGCATATTTTGACTTTCTGAAAAAGTCAACATCATGCATCAACTAGTGAATAGTTTGACTTTCTGAAAAAGTCAAAACATCATACACTTGCATTATCATTTCCTTTTCAAGTTCTAAAACTAATATTTTTATAACTCTTGCACAATCTTTGTATATTTTATAAAAATTAAATTTATATTTTGTCCTCAACAAAAAGGGAGAGATTGTTAATACAAATATCGTCATTAAACGTTATTTATATTTTTGATCTTTACTTAAGTTTTGTTAACGACAAAAGTAAATTTAATTTTTATAAAGCTTAAAGCTTGTCAAGTTTAATAGATATTAAAACAAGTTTTTTTCAAACAATATATTCATCATTTAAGCATTTACATTGTGACTAATCATATCTTAATATGAGTCTAAGCATAATGTATGATAGTAGTTTTTAGAATGTTTTAGTTTCTTAAAAACTAAACATTACTTATGTATTTGCATATTTCTAAAAATAGAAAAACAACACATGACATCATGTTATGCATCATGGAAATCATTGGAAGATTTCATTAGATATTTTGTGTAGATTTGTACTCTTCATATCTTACAAAATCTTGCATAGATATGGTTGACTTTGGCAAGATCTTGATATCTTGCTGTCAAACCCCGGCGGCACCAAAATGTATAACGGACGGAACCCTTTCAAGGGGCCCGCCGTCCGTGGTGCCTGCTGATGGTTTTGGCTATAAATAGCAAAGCCAAACCAAGTAGTTTTTCATCCCTTTCTATCATACTCTCTTACATATCTTCTCTCTAACCTTTCTAACTCAGTTTCATATCATATTAGTGATCTCTTTTGTAGCAAAGAAGATCAAGTCACATTCAAGCTTCAAACAAGAAGTTGTAAGTCTTGTTTGTTTAGTGTTGTATGATCTTGTGTTGATTCATACTTCATTGTTGTATTAAACCATCATAATCTTGTGAGTGTGAGTGGTTAGTATTTTAGTCCTCAAAATACATTGTGTGTGAGAGTGGTTGTACCCTTGGAAAGAACTCGACATCTAGCTTAGTGTCGGAAATCGTGTAAGCAAAGTGTAAAGGTTTCTCCACCGGTGAAAGGAGCTTGTTGACTAGTGAAGTTAAACTCTCGAGTGTGAGACTCAGGGAGTGGGGTAGGGCAAGGAAAAAGAGTCCTTGTAGACCGAACCACTATAAACAACTTGTTGTGGTTTGATCATTTCTTTCCTTATTTGCTCTTTACATATTGCTTGCATATTTCATTAACATATCTAAGATCAATATCAATTGATATTTCAATAAGTTTCAAAACAAAGTTTTTAATTGGTAAACTATTCAACCCCCTTCTAGTTTTCTACACCCCTATTATGATCCTTTGTTTGCTTTCTGAAATGATTTGTATGCTATGATTCTTTGGTATGATTCGTTCCATTATGACTTCGGTATGATATGTTCTGATATGATTCAGTTTCCATGATTTGCACGATTATGATTTGGTATGATTATGATTTGTACGTTCTGCCCATTTTGTTACGAGCTAACTAGTTTTGGAGGTACCATGACCATATCATTGATGGCACCAATGGCATGACACTATCTGGGGCGGTGCGATTAGTCCCCGGCGTCCCCATTATGATTTGATATGATTTGTGATTTGTGGCGCCTTATTTGCATGTGTATACTTGTCTAGCTAATAGGGTACATATTGCCTTATATATATTCGGGGGACGTATGGATGCATCATAGGCTTATGATTTGATATGATTTATATGGATTTGGCGTTTAGGCTGTGCGTACCTTGCACCCCCTCTCGCATTTTGGTACTTGTGAGGTCTCCCCTCCCTGGACCCTTATGTACGTAGTGTCCTTCATGAGGCATGTTGGACGAATATGATTATTTGCTCGTGGGCATCATTTATTTGTGATTCATCATACTTTATTGGATTATGTGTTCATATGTACGTTGTGTTCTTCATGTGGCATGTTGAACACCTTTTGCTTTGGTACTTCATTATGTTCTCTTCATGACCTGATCCTTTATTGTTTATGATCTCTCATTCACTTTGATTTGTCATCTTTTGCTCATTTGATACGTATGCCTTCATTCAGTTACTTTTTTGACCTTTCGTTCACTCAGCATCCTTATCTAGTCCATCCAATAACTATGTGGTGTTATCGTTATTTGATTTTATGATGCTTTAATTCCATATATTGTGAATACCAAACTTATGTTATCAGACTTTTATTTCATATGTTTATAATGCTATGACATGAGTATGTGATTCTCTTAGTTATTATGTTGATGTATGACTACATGATTTGCCTACTCTCCATGCTGATATGTGATTACCTGAATTATCTGTTGCTATGCTAGTATGAAATTAGCCGGTTACCATGTTAAGATGTGCTTATGTGATTTGTCTAGATGCCATGCTTATATGTAAATCTGTGACTTAGCGGCTTTTGGTGATGTCCTTAAATAATTACTTCTTAAGTTATAATTATCATTTAATGTGCTATCTGTTAATTATTGATCTGCCATGATTACATTTATACACATGATACCCTGCGGACAAAAATTGATCTAACTTATGTTGTGTGGTTGCAATGCTATATTCTTGTCTAGTACTACTACAGATGTTACTGCCTGGTTTGATGGATGTCAACTTGTCTATTGTCGATTATCTAAATTTAATGATTGTCATACTTGAGTAATATCATGTTTTGCTAATTTCTTATAAAATTCAACTTAGGATATATGTATTTTATTATATGATTTGCTTGTTATGTTTCCACAAGATTTGGGTGTTGCTGGATTAAGATGTGGCTTACTATCTCCTATGTGATTATGTTTAAACCCTTGAATGCTTTGAAGATTAGTATGTATTTATATGTGTGTGAGGATGTACTGTTTTGCTATGGATTTCCTTTGATTTTGTTCTTGGTGGATATATGTTATGATGTGTTTCTGCAGGTTACTCATTGACTCATTCATTTCCGTTCATTCGTTACGATTTCGTTATTACATTTTGATTCGTTTCGTACCTTTTTATATTTAGCTTTTGTTTCTGTCATATCTATTCATTGAGCTTTGTAAGCTCAGCCTTTTTTTTCCGTGGCAGCAGGTACTAGTAGGGCTATGGGCAAGAGTGGGAGTTGGTCTTAGAAGACCTACCCTATCTAGATGTTTCATTTGTTTATGAATTATGTTTCAAATTTATGTTTCGGACCTTGTATTTCATTTTTATTTTTAAGTTTTGTGAAGTTCTTATCATTTGAAGGTTATGATGTTCATGACTTTATTTTATTTGTAGGACAAGACTTCCGCTTGTGTTACTGTATGCTTTATATGACAACATAATGTGACATTCTGACCCGTATCGGGTTGGGGTTTTACAGAAAATACATCAATAAATTATGTTCCATGGGTCAAGAGAGGCCTATACCTCGTATAGGATCAATTTGCACGCGTAGATTACTTATTCTAATGCAATTAAGCAAGGTGAGAAACGTTACACTTAAAGAGCATGCTCAAACAATCAATGTTGTAAAACCCTGGTTAACCCGGTCGATTCAACCGGTTGAACTGGGAATCAGGTCGGATGTGATCGAGGTTTAGCTTGTTTGAGAATCAGATTGAACCGATAATTTTTGACCTGGGTTAACTCGGTTGATAAACTCGGTCGGGTTATAACTTTTTATCAGAAAATATAACAAAACCTTTTTATCCCGCAAACATTCCTTAGTTTAAATAACAAGTTGAAGTGGTGAGGATGAAATATTAGTTAAAGTTTTATAGGATTAATTTCATATATCACCTTACTTTCATGATTAATTTCATATATACGCAAAGTGCAAGTATTGAATGCATAATGTACAATGTTTTTAATGCATGTTTGGGTATATATGAAATTTCTAACTAAAAAGAGGGGAGTATAAATTATTTTAGAAACATTAACTAATATAGTTTTAATATAGACTATTATCACTTAGAATCATAAGTTGATTGTTGTTGTAAATCTATACTATACTATTATAGATATAAAACCTAAGTACAAAGCTTATCGGTAGAGTCTATATATATATATATATATATATATATATATATATATAGAATCCGGATCGGTTGAGAATGTTTTTATTTTGAGAAGATTGAGAAGGTTTTCAAAAATGATAGATTTTTAACTTTGATTCATGTTTTTCAAGCGTAAAACTTATTTTAATGTGATTAAAATTCAAAATGTGTAAAAAGAATTTGAATCAATGTTAAAAATATCTCGATTTTGCGATATATGTAGAATACTGAATCATCTGTAAAAATTTAATGAATCATCATCATAACTCGATTTTAACAATAATTTGTGAATCAAATTTGTGATTTATAGATTCGATTCACCATAAAATGATGTTTACTTGTGAATCAAATTAAAAAACATGAATCAATTTGCTCAAACGAAGATTTGGCAATCTTCTCAAAATAAAAACTTTCTCAATGGGACCGTCCACCTTTATATATATATATATATATATATATATATATATATATATATAGGACCGTCCCACGCTCTTGTTCTGCCTGTGAAGACTGCACTATTTCTATCAGAAAAATCAACTTTCTTTAGCACAAAACTTTCTGTTCTTTCTCAATCCCTTATTTCTCCTTCTTTGATCACATTAACTTCGAATCTTGTTTAAATGTAATTCTTTCTTTCTCACCTCAAGTGCAAAGAGAAGAAATTTCGTTATCATCTAGATACGAAGTGCTGTAGTTAAGATAGTTCATGTGTAACATTGGTTACATATAGATCGAGTCTATATCTTTCAATCATGTGTAATAGGTAGATCCGGAAGATGTGCAAGTCGTGAGTTGTTGTATGTTGATTGGGTAGATCATGTTGATCGTGTAGATTATTTTGATCATGTAGATCGTGTTGACCATGTTAATCATGTAGATACTGTGGATTGGTTCAAGCTAGGATTAGAACTTGACATTCCGCTTAGTGTCAAAAATTGGTGTAAGCGAAGGTGAATGGTTTTCTCTGCCTAAATGAAGCTTGTTGATTAGTGAAGTAACTCTCGAGTTGGGTGCTCGGCTAGTGGAGTAGGGCGAAGAGAAGCTTCGTGACCGAACCACTATAAATCTTCGTGTCTGATTTGTATTTTCCTCACTTATCTCTTTACACTTTATTCTTGCATTTATCGTTTTGCAATTATACTTGTATTGATTTTGTGTTTGTGTGGCTTGTTGCTTATATTGTGATTATGCAAATACATAATTCATCACCTGTCTAAAACACACAACTGCCGGCGGTCCCTTAAACAGACAGCCGGTCCAAATATATATGGGACCGTCTGTACATATATGGGACTGTCCCCAGAATCTAACAAAACTTGCTTTAATGTCTCTTATTTGTTCAGTGTGTCTATTTCTTTAAGTTGGATATAGATATACATAGATTCTATAACTGTCATCAACACTATTCATATTTAGACACGCTTGATCAAAAATTTGATACAAAATTTTTTAGATTTTAAATAGAAACATATTCAACCCCTCCCCCCCCCCCCTCTACGTTTCTTCAAAGTCTTCAACAATAGTATTAAATATAAATAACGATATTCTACTCGAGTCATAAATCACAATTTATCTAAAATATCATGACACAAAACAAGATTTTATTATCACAATTTATATTTGTATAAGTATAAAAACTAACGAAAATTAGAGAGTTATATTTTAACTACGTAACTACTAATACAATATTTTATGTATGTAGATATATGATATATGTATATTTATGTTTCAGTGCGAGGCGAAACGAGGAAGTTGTGCCCTGCCCTCGCCCCAAAATATTCGCATTTCGGGTTTTCCGTCGGATTTGAGTTTTTATGCCATACTATGTAAACATTGGCCATTTATGTAAATTGTGCCCACGAGATACATTTTTTGTAATCTTCACCAAGCCTATAAAATATTGAAATTTGAAACTGCTTTGTGAACCTTTTTTTGACAATTTTGGACACAATATGGTAATTGCGATCAGATTAAACTTTATGAGTTTCGAAACAGTATATTTTGGATACTATAAAGATTTCTCTAAATTGCGTCTTGCTGAGGTTTTATTTATTTATTTTCTTTTCTGTAAAATCTATCTATTGCTCATAACTATTGTCTTTTTTAAAAGGAAAATGATAAATTTTTCTATTATATGTTTTTGGGAGTTGATTTGCACACTTCTCAAATTGATTGGGACACTTTAATTTAAAGTGTCTTGACATTTATACCCTTACAAGGTGAAAATGAGTAAAAATCGTGTGACTGCATAAGTGTCAATATACTCTAATTTAGAGTGTTTCAATCAATCAAGAGAGTGTGCAAATCACCACCTTATGTTTTTACTTATCCCCTTACATTTTGGATGGTGACAAGTGTTAAAATCAATGAGGGAAATTAAAAAGATAGATAGTGGATTGCACTTGTCAATTTTTATATCGGGTAGAAAGATAATTAAGGGGATGTAGTCATGGTCGGTACCAGAATTTTTTTTAAGAGGGGGCAAAAGTTACAAGTGGGTACCAAGTCGGGTCATGTTAGTAACTTGACTTTTGTTGCTATAAGGAAATCGATTTTACATTGAGTGAAAGTGATTTTTTTCTTTTTTTCTTTTTTCCTTTTGTATTTGTTTGCATGCGTGAACCACAACTAAGAAATGGTGATGATGCACGATATTTAGCACACACGTAATTTTTCTAATCGATATTAACACAAGTAGTTAAAGTAAGAACAATATGTTGGATGACAAAAATTCACAAAAATCTATAAAGTAGCGCAAGAATCGAACAGTGTATCTCAACAAAAGTGCAAATGTCCTTAACAGCTTGACTAGAATTCACCACTATACTATTTACTCATTTATGAGGGCAAAATGAAAATCACTTATCATCTTCAAAAAACCGACATTACTCGAGTAAACTTTGCGGAGGCAGTTGCCCACACTGCCTTCATTGCGGCAAAATGAAAATCACTTATCATCTTCAAAAAACCCACATTACTCGAGTAAACTTTGCGGAAGCAGTTGCCCACACTGCCTTCATTGCGGTACCGCCCCTAGATGTAGTAGAAATGAATAGCAATGCTTTTTTAAAAAACATGTCGCATGCAAGTCGATTTTATCTTAAGTAACTAAAGGGTATGAGCACTTTGATATAGAAAACCAAATACTATAGATCAACCACACAAAGACCAATGGTGTACATTTGAACCGTAGTCAAATCTTCCAATTAGTGATGTAGTCCATTTCTTGGTCCACCATATTCAGATTTTGGATCGACTGCCCACCGCTATCTTGTATTTTTGTCTCAATGAAAAAAGAAAGGAAAAAAACTTTTACATAGTGCCCTAGTGGGGTGGGCTTGGTAGTAAAATGGTAATGGTGGTCCTATTCAATGGATCTTCAGCCACCTGTTGTGTTGGCATGGATTCACACAAAACAGTATCCAAATATGATTATATCATCTTTGAGTTCTATTATTATGTGATCATTGAAAAATTGGTTTTTAGTTATAATGTTTGTATGACCAGTGTAGGTCAATATGTGTAGTTAAGTATGTAATAACATAATCAACGAGAGATAATTTATATCATGACATTCAATTTATGTTGCATGTCCTCCACCATCCAAGACACAGTTTCTGGTTGTATTCTTTGTATTCATCTTTCGTCCTTCACGTATATGTAATAATTTAACAATTCCAGTCTATTAATTATGACAGAATTTCGCCTAGAGTCACTAACGTAGTAAGGGGTGAAAGACCAAAAGATAATACGAAATAGTGCAAAAAATGACTATCAATACAGATAGCATACACCAGATACATTTTTTGTAATTTCGCCAAGCATGTAATCAGCTGATAATTTTATGATTCGTATGTTTGATACTAAGTATTGACGGATTTGGATATTGTTTTGCGGTGATTGTGGCCAATGCAATGGAGCTTGAGCCGCCACATGCTAGCATCACCTGCAATCACAAAACAGTATCCAAATCCAATTTTATCATCTTTCTAATTTCTATTATCAACTTGTTACACATAACATATGTCATTATAGTATTTTAGATATTAGTGGTCGCTTTTTGTGCAATCATTGTGACAACTTCAAAAACATCATATGTTACAATGTTTAAGACTATGTATGCTACCATGCGTACATCAACATGAATTAATTAATTTATATATTGTGAAGAAATATATTTGGATGCAAGTGGGAAATCATAAGATAGGTATGGCTGTGCTGAACAAGTCCAAGGAAACATTGACAGTATTTATTTGTGTATGCGACCAAAAATGTTGCAGGTTCACTTGACTGGTATTGCATCGGCACTTGTTATTAGGTAAGGCGGTACCATTTTTGTTTATAGTTTATAACACTACGGAGTAAATAAATAATATATTTCCATTCTTTTTTTATTCTGTGGTTTACACATTAGGATCTTAGGTGTCGTTTGGTTTGAGATGGGTTTATGATCAGGGTTTAGATTTAAAATTAGTTTAGGATTTAGATTTGGATTTAAAATAGAGGTGCAATTTAAAAAAAAAAAAAAAAAAAAAAGGTTAATTTGGGCAAACTTGTAAAAATTTGGGGACATCAACCTCCTTTTTTTTTTAAAAACAAATGGGCATATATTGCTCATTTAAAAATTAAATGAGCACAAACGCAAACAAATTTTCTTTCGATTGAAAAACATTACAATTGTTTTTTAAAAAAAAACTTATAGATATGATATATTTAATTTTTTAAATATAAATGAGGTGTTGCGTTTGAGGAATTTATTTCGTCGTTTTGGAACTTTTCTAAAGCGATTTGTATAACATGCGCCCGTTTGGCCCGTGCCCGTCTAGCACGTGTCCGTTTGACCCGTGCCCGTTTAGCCTGTTGCCCGTTTAAACTGTGGCCCGTGCCCGCCCGTTTTGCCACATCTAATTTAAAGTATAAGAGAGAAATAATATTTAAAAATATATGATATACTAAAATATGAATTAAAAATTATTTATATTAATAGTGGGGAATAAAAAATAAAAATAATAAATAAATAAATAAATTAAAAATATGAGGAGGAGAAAGCAAATAGATCCACCTTTGCCATAACCCTTAAAACACCCCACATTTTCTACACCCCCTCATATTTAGGATTAGTAGCCAAACCCTTATCCCAAAAATGCAACCAAATAATATATTTCACTAAACAAAATCTACACCCATCATAACCTCACAAACCAAACAGACCCTTAATGCCTTATTAGTCCATTATCGCCTTTGTAATGCCACGAGTAACGTAGTAAGAGATATTTGCTGGACGGAGACATCATATGGACATTGCAAGGGCAGTGTGAGCATTATTAGTGCACCCAACAAAACAATAACATTTCTCCTTAAAGGAACTGTTTATTAGTTAAATAACGTAAACCTCAACATTATAGTGTTGGAATTTTAAATCTCTTAACACGTTTAATATTAAAACATACAATCACAAGTTACGCAATGGAAGACATAGAATCAAGTATAACATAAAGTAATCAACAAAGGATCAAGAAACATGCACCTTTTAGCAATTTTAAAAGCAAACGAACTAGTTTCTTGAATATACACGTGTGTATAAAACTACACACGCAAAAGCCATGTAAAGATCAACGTATATCTTCTCCACGTAAACACACACTATACGTTCTTAGCAAACGATTACCTATGCTAGTACTAGTAGTGAAAAGCTTTACGATTCTTGAACGAACAGACTTTGTAACTTTTCTTGTTGTTGTGTTTGTCGAATAGCACCAAAAACGAAAACCCTTGATGGGTTTTGGAACCGGTCGACTAGAGCAAAGAAAGAAGGAAACAATTTTATTTTTAAGAATAATGAATGAGGTATTAAACTAATGACTTTGGATTTCATTATATAGGTATTAGGATGGCTTAGCTTGCAAGCCAAGCAATCCCAAACCTTCTCAAACTCCCTTAACCGATTGGCCAAAAGAAGAGAGGGAGGATCCGGATCTTTCTTTGCTTCGTTAACACTTAGGTCCCTTAACTTCTCGTCTAATGACCGTTAAGTATAAAATATAATATTAACCAACTATTAGTTAATATAAAATGTATCTTTCCACTTTTATAATCGTTCTACGTACTAACGCGCGTGTCCCCTTGAGCTCACATGTTTTTTAGACATACGGTATTTGTTTTGTGTTCATATCCCAACAACTCGCACTTGGACATGTTACAACTAACGTAATAACATTGGTGAGCGTCTAGCAACACGCCCATGCTCCTAGAAACACATGAGTGTAATTTGGTAAATGCAAAGTCAAATGATTCATCATTTAATAATCCTTTTGTTTCAGATACAATGTTAAATATGGATATGGATCAAGGTCATTCCATAATTTAACTATGGGCAAATTGCATAAAAGTGTACTCAACTTATAGCCAATTTCAATTTAATGTACTCTATTTTTTTTCTTCAATTTAATGTACTCAACTTATTTTTGATTGCAATGTAAGACATATAACTGATTTCTCAGTTATCTTATGTTGAAAAAATTACATGTTTCGTCCCTATGGTTTATCCCAATAACATTCGTAGTCCCTATTTCATTTTAATTACGCCAGAAAAATGTTTTCGTCCGCTTTTATACGTTTTCATACGTTTTGTCAATTTTTATAAGTTAAAATTTAAAAATAATTATTTTTTTTGAAAAAAATAAACTTTTATAAAAACAATAAAATTTTTAATTTTTTTTAAAAAGAAATTTAAAAAAAAAATTAAAGTTAAAAAAAAAATAAAAAAGTTAAAATTTAAAAAAGAAAATTTTATAAAAATTAAAATTTTTAAAAAATATATAAAAAGTTTTAAACTTTAATTTTTTTTTTAAAATTAATTTTTTTAAGAGATTAAAATTTTTAAATTTTTTTTATTTTTAAATATGGATAAAAACTTTTTTTTAAAATTTTAATTTTTTTAAAAACTTTAAGTTTTTAAAAATTTATTTTTAAATAAATTTAAAAATTTTGTTGTTTTTTTAAAAAAATATTTTTTAATTTTTTAAATTGTAATTTTTTTTAAATTTTAATTTCTTTAAAAAAGTTAACGTATAAAAATTGACAAAACGTATGAAAACCTATAAAAACGGACGAAAACATTCGTCTGGCGTAATTAAAATGAAATAGGGACTACGAATGTTATTGGGATAAACCATAGGGACGAAACATGTAATTTTTTCATCATAAAATAACTAAGAAATCCGTTATATGTCTTACATTGCAATAAAAAATAAGTTGAGTACATTAAATTGAAGAAAAAAAAGTAGAGTACATTAAATTGAAATTGGCTATAAGTTGGGTACACTTTTATGCAATTTGCCCTTTAACTATTTTGTTTCTCGTTTCATCGATTGATCATGATTACCAAATTCATCGAGACATATCCAGATTTCCTTTGGGTACAGCCGTGCAAACATCTTATTAACCTCACGAGGGCCCCAATATTATCATACTTCAAATTTAATTGAAGGAGCAAATTTTGTCTTGACAACAAGCGTAATCCGCATGTTTCACAACACTTCTGAAAAATAACCCTTATAACTACAAGTTGTGGATATCGTTAGATTAAATTCAAGAACTGCGATCCACACACACCATTCCAGCTTGTGCCTCAAGTCTAAGGATTAATAAATGGCTCATTTACAAGACTCACTTAATGATGACAATCCATAAAGTGATGATCTTGTTAATTGGGAAAAGTCCATTATGCAACTTTGGGATACCATTTGAGTTTGGTGGGACTCCTCCTTAATATAAATAAATATTATGTCACACCCCCAAAATGAGGTTGCAGCGGAAAGGTAACCAGCGTGACTTCATGGTACAAAGTTATAGTTACACTGAACGACCTATATGATTCGTTTTAAAATACACGTTTGATAAAGTTTAAACAAGGTTTTGAATCCTTAGCATTTCAAGATCTACAATAATAAATAAATATGTTTTTGAAAAAGTTATAAAACGACGAATATTTGTATAAGTCTTCAAGAGATGTGACTCGAACGTTCATGCTCCATGTTAAGTCAATCAAATATCGCAAACTTGAGAAATACATGCTAAAGGAATAACGATAATGTTGTTGAGTTCATAGGTTTAAGTATATAAATCAGTGTGGACCACAAGATTTCTACACCAATTGAATTCCAAAAATGTTCATGAAAATTATTATTGTTGCACTAAGCTCATGATACCGAAGCCTTAACAGTTAGTTCATGTATTCACCCCAAACAGGTGCTTTGTCAAACACCTATATGACATCAAATGAAATGCGTCCATTTGACCAGTTGGAGGTACCAACCCGGACGGGGGAGTTTACCCCAATATACCTATTCACAATATTTGCGCTTACAAAATAATTAACGGCTCATGATTGTGGGGAATTTGGTGGCAAATGTGGTAACTTAGGCAATTCGTAAATGTTTTATGTACTTGTGTCCATATGTAAAAACAAGCAATGTATTCTCACCCCGAGTATTTCTAAATAAGTATAAACAATGTAAAAGTGCGACTATGAAACTCACCTTAATAAGGCAATCTGACTAGAGTAAAGTCAAATAGTATAAGTGTACGGCACTGACACACGGCCTAGAATAATATGGCAAATTTAGTTCAACGTTCCAATTTAAGACTCGATGTGTGAAGTCTAATTAAGTTTAAAGGTTTTAAAGTGTTTGTGTTATTGTTGCTTGTGTGGCAGCATTTAAATTTAAATAGTTTTCTAAGTGTTTGTAAGTATTAGCTCTTAAAAGTGTATAAGTATATAAGCATATAATAACAAAAGTATCGAAGACGAATAAATCTATGGTTCGACAGTAACTGAAAGTAATCACAAGTAAATATTAGACGTCGTCGGAATATGAGAACATTGTTTTTAAAACTGTGTGTATGTGTGTGTGTATATATATATGTATATATATGTATATGTATATATATATATATATATATATATATATATATATATATATATATATATATGTATATGTATATATATATATATATATATATATATATATATATATATATATATATATATATATATATATGTATATATGTATATTTATATATGTATATAGAGTCCGGTTCTAGAGAAAAGTGTATTTAGATAGAAAAGTGAGAAAAAAAGTTACAGGGTAGATTATGAAAACATTACAAACTTTGAGGTAAAAAAAGAAAAAATACAAAAAAAAGAAAGGTCCGGTCTTTTTTATACACATACCACCACCACTGAACCAAATCAGAAACACACACTCCAACTCACCGACTCACACACACACTCACAATCACTACCACCACCATCGCCAACTCGCACCGTCACCACCACCACCGTCGCCACCATCAGAGTCACAACCACCACTGCTGCCACCATCACTGTCACACCGGCACCGGTCAAAAGTACATATTCTTATCATAAATCACACAAAAATTCGATTAAAAAAACACAATCCAATCAGAAACACGCACTCCAATCGAAAAACACACATTCCGATCATCAAATAATCAAAAATTTATTGATAGCAAGTGACCTAATTCCGTTCATTATAAAAAAAATGTAAGTGTTTAATTATAGGTTTTATTAATTTATACAGTATGTTATTTTCGTGCATCATTGTGTCAATTATAAGATAGTTGTTGTTATTGTTGAATGAAATTACATATTAAAGCATTTCTATATATTAAATTACAATTTAGTGCATCTGCCTTAATAATATGTTACAACATTAGTTTGCATGAGTAAGTGCATCCTGATTCATGTTATTGCATCTCTTACTATGGTTAGGGCATCTGTTATTTGATTAGTGCATCAAAAAATGTGTTACAACGTCTATTAGATAAAATCATCATGTTATAAGTTAGGGCATTTGTTTGTTTAATTATTGCTTCTAAAATAAGCGTTAGTGCACCTGTTAGTATAATTAATTGTAGGATCTTAATATTTATTGTGTTGATGATTCGGGTGGTCTTGGATGATCAAAATACATGTTTGCCATAGTTAGAGAGTTAGTAGAGAGAGAGGGTGTTCTTGCTAGAGGTTTACACAAAGTATGGAATATTAGATTGAATGAGAAGCACCACCCCTTCCATGGATGGAAGGGGTATTTATACTTACAAATACAACGACCTCCTATCGGCCCGTGGATCAGGGATACAGTGGGTAAAGACCCGTCCTTCCTCCACGGTGTTACACTACGCTAAACTAAACTAATAACTAACTAATAAACTGATAAATAACGTAAACAACGATATGTCTACGAGCTAACTTATGCTAGATAATACTTGGGGTGACCGACACTTTACTATGGAATTTTCTAATTCCTAACAATCTCCCCCTAAGGGAGGTCACCCCATGAAATACATTTTTGCTTCCTAGCATTCTATCTTTGACTTCGTTCTGGAGCTCGTAGACTTGAATTCTTCAATTTCTGCAATCTTTGTGCTTTTGTAGCGATTCTTCAAAGTCCGCATTGATTTGTACTTTCAGTGGAGGCCTTTAACTGATCCACATCTTTGATGATCTTCGAGCTTTCATTGAGATCATCAGCCACAGTAAATCTCTCTGGATCATCCATAGTTGTGTTGCCATCATGTGAAGTTGTGACTTTCGGACCGACATGCTCACACTTTTGAATCATGACATCTTTCCATCAGAGTAGCGGAAGATTTACTGGTTCATGATATTTGCAGCAGCGTAGCAGAAGCATAGTATAGAAATATCAGAACCAGGTTATGTAGATTATGCACCAGTCATGATTTCTTCAATTAAGTGTGGATGCTGTGAGCATGCGGCTTTGGATTGACTCCTCAATTCTGATCAGCTGCAACCGTCCAAATGTACCTGCAAACAACAGTTAGCAATAAAATACACGAAAGTGTCTTTGATCACTTTCGTTGAATTGAGGTACACGGCCCACGGTTCCCCGTTGATCAGTATAAATACTGCCTGTGATCAGGTAGGATTCCTAAGTGTGACAATCCGTACTTTCAGGTCATTTCTCGACACCGTTCATGTCTCATTATTTCAACATTTTAGTAAACTTGGTTTACTTGTTTCAAATTCGCGTAACCTTGGAGGTTTAGCGGCGAATTCATGATCATGACATCACGTACATTTCATATGGACTATGAGTAGTCTACATTTCATTGACATCATGTGCATCTCATTAGTACATGCACGACATTTCATTTCACCCTTCAACGCGTAATTTTTATATTTCATAATTTTTATCGCGTGAGTTTTTATTTTGATTATTTAACCCGTTACTTTCAAAAATGATCCCGAGGTATTTTTAAACTTACATTTAGTTTATAAAAACTATATTTTTAGTTTTCCTAGTGTTTCACATTTATTTGGTATTTTAATCGTAAAAGTTTAATTATTACGTCGTTTTCTTAAAAATTTTACGATAATTATTTTAGCACTCAATTTTCACAAGGAAAGTATTTTTACAATTTTTATCACCTCAATACATTCTATTTTGACTTAATAAAAAGTTACTTGCACCAAAAATTCCCATTTGCTTATACTTGTACATTTTTTACAATTTACTTACACTTTTTCTACAAATAAACACAAGATAATACAAGTATCAATTTATACAAGATTTAAAAGAAAAAAAAAAAATAAATTGAGAGACAACCCTCCCCCAAAAACCGGCCAAGGGGAGGGAGTCTCATAAATGTTGGTATGGTATATGTTTTGCAAATAATTCACCTCATTCTAAAAGTCTTACTTCACCTTTATTTTCACATACTCAAAAGTGTTATAAAAAAAAAATCCTCTCTTCTTCCTTGGGACTCCATAACCGGCCAACATCAAGAACCAACAAGGGATCAAAGTTTTTGCAAGTTCAAGTGTATTTTCAACCTAGAACATATCCTTTTCATGGTTTTGAAATAAAAACCAAGGATATTTAAGTTAATCCTTTGTTACCTACACCTCTTCACTTGCACTAGTAAGCATATTCTTGTCATTTTTAAGTTTCCTTATCATTTTCATATGTTTCTTATCATTTTTGGAGCTTATATGCATGTTATGTAGTTTATACCATTTATTTCATGATTTTTAAGTTATATATACAATATGGTCATCCTATAATTACTCCCATGGTATTCTTTGGTCTTGATGGTGATTAGGAACCCATGACACCCTAAGAAGGTGTATGGTAGGATTAGATTAGCTTTGGAGTTGATTTGAAGGGATTAGAATAGGTTTTGTCCGAGAAAAACTATTTTCGTAAACTATATTTTGTGTTCTGTCCTTAAAACGAATTTCTGGAAAAACCAACAGTTGGTACGACATTATGGCCTTGATATTTAGAAAATATACTTTAAAACGAATCCGTGGCCTTTTGAACGGATAAAAACGGAGTTATAACGAAGCCGTGGTGAATTTTTAAAGTTTGGCGACGAAAAGTATTAGTTTCTGAAAAACTCAGCTTGCTGTTTTTACATATTTCGGGTCAAAAACGAGCCTTAAGCTTCACAAATTATTTCGAATTCTCAAAAATATATTAGTTTACTTCGATACGAAGCTAAGGACATATTTTACGTAGAAAACGGATTTAAAACGACAAATATATGCACGTTTTCATAAAGTTGCCGTAAATATTATTTTCTGAAAAATTATATTATTTCTACGTTACAAGTATTTCATTAGCTATATCGTCCATGTTTGCGGCAGTTTTTAACTATGATGCAAAACTTTTTGGAACAAAGTGTCTTCTAGAAAAATCAAGTTCATCGGCCATATTTTTCAAATCAAAAAGCCGTTTGTCAAGCGGATTTATGGTAATTTATTTACGGAGGTTCAAACATTGGCCGAAACTTATTTTCTGCACACAATTAACAAAAACCACCATCTTTAGCCTTTGATATCTCTATGATCGAGACCTTTTGGACGAAAACTCCTGAACTGAAACTTTTAGATATTGATACAAACTTTCCAAAACCGTCGAGTTCGTTCTCTAACGATCGACGTACACCATTTTACGACTACTTTTCCGGAGTCATTTTTGTTAATTTCATGGTTTTTCCGACGACATTGTTTTGCGACGAAAAATGGTAATTTCACCAAAAATCATTATAAAACCATTGTAGGATGACATTTTGACGTAAAAACATATAAAGTCATTTTTGAAGGGTCAAGACGTCAAAAGAGTATTTTTTTTCGTCGACGAGTAATATTTTCAAAACCCGTAAATGGTATAAATAACATACGAAGTGCATGCATAACATTACATTGCAACTCATGACATATCATATCATTGATAATAGGTCCCGGTTGACGCATTACATTATAAACCTCGGTGTACTCACTTTTGCCGTTATTCCAGTTTATCCAAGTGAGTTTTCATAGCCCCGTTTTACATGCTTTCGATTATTTTCAAACCCACGGGGGAGAATACATTGCACTACATTTTTTTGTACGATACCAAGTATGTTAAATTCATTACATTGCTTAAGTTACCACATATGCCAATTTGAAAGTCCCCATTACTTGAACATGAACCGTTAATCTTTGAAGCGAGGATGAGTGGATAGATCTATCGAGGGTGACGCCTCCATCCGGGTTGGTGAATCCCAACCAGGCAAACGGATGCATTTCATTTGATGGTATTACGGAGTTGTCTGGCAAACACTCTGCAGGGGCATACATTATTGAACAGTCTAGTTTCGGGGTCATGGGCTTAGAGCAATTGTAACATTATTTTTACGTGACTGGATTGTCATGCATATTCTATACTTGTGTAGTCGTATAAAACATTTACATAAACCTATGATTTCTCACCAACATTATTGTTGACGTTTTTAGCAATGTATTTTCAGGTAACTGAGGCATTCGCATCATGGCATGGTTTAGGGACCTATATTTTGAGTCGCGGCGTCGACTTACATTATGTACATTATGGTACTTTATTTCAAAACATCGTTTGGATTTGTAACATGGATGTATTTTAGCAAACTTTGTAAACCTTTTGGGACCGATGTTGTACTCTGATTATGTTTTTATGAAATATCCAACGATGTGTTTTTAAAACGACACTTTAGGTCGTTCAATATAACTGTGATGTGGTGCTATGACAGTCAATGCCCCCAGGAATTCCATTCCGCTGCAAAACAGGTAAATTGGGGGTGTGAAAGATTGGTACCAGAGCTACAGTTATAGAGAACTAGGATTGCATCATTGACCCTAGACTATAGCTACATTATCATAGCATCTCATCATTTCATTATTGTACATATTCACTTTTCATGCGGATTCACTTACACTTTGTTCGAGATTATTTACATTTATTTCATATCGGTTGTCACAGACATGTCTTCAGATTCTCACCCTATTACCATATCATCGGACCCTAGCATGGATGATGATCCATCACATTCCACTGAGATTGTATCTTCTATCGGATCCACTGCAGCCTTTCCACTGATCATGACCGACACTGAGACCGAACCCTTCGAGGAGGGCGAAGTCGCACCTACACCTCACGTTAGCCCAGCTTTTAACCCGTTGCTCGCACCATCACCACCACCAGCACCACTACCACCATCATCACCATCATCGTCATATTTTCTTAGAGATCCTGCACCCGCATCGGACTTGCCGCCCAAAAAGCGTGCTCGTTTCGATATCCCTACACCAGCATCTACTGAGCCTGAGCCACCCGCTAGATTTGAGTTAGGCGAGAGTTCTAGGGCAGCTACTGCACGTCAGCCTTCTACAGTGGCACTAGGAGCCCGCATTGATGCCCAGCAGTTACAGATTGATAGTTTGACGCGACAATTAGAGGAGTTGTCGGTTGACAGGATTGAGCCCATCGCCGAGGAGGTCGAGGGTTTGATATTAGGCAGGGTTAGTATTGACTTAGAGTTTCAGGGTCTTCAGCACCGACAGATTGAGGATAGAGAGCACATTACGGAGTTGAGGCAGGAGATGCCTGAGTTGTTTGACAGGACTGATATGGCACGTGATGAGTTACAGAGTCAGTCACAGGAGTTGTCTTTAGCCCGTGAGCGTATTGTTACATTGCAGGGTCAGATGGACGAGATGAGGAGTTTGATTGATAGTTTGGTTATTCAGGTTCGTGATCTCCAGGATAGAGCCGGCGGAGCACCATGAGGTGCCTTATGTAGACTTGTATTATGTATAGTTTTGACCATTATTATCCTAGTCACAAGGTGTGTGACGTAGTTTAAGGAACTTGTTGTATTTTGGTTGTTGTACAAACAAATTATCAAGTATTGACTCTACTATGTAGGAATGGTTATTATTATCTATGATATCGGTCCATGTAGGCCGAAATTTTCATGTATATTATCCACGTGTGTTGTGATTATATTTGTGATATTTCGTTATTGTTCCGTTGTGATTCCATTTATCTTTATGCATGTTGTGGTCGTGGATTATATTTGTATGATGGTTGTTTCTACTTACGAGTTCTCATGATTGTTTCATCTTGTGATTTTGAAGAGTTATGGCACCGAAGAAAGCAACAGTTGAGATGACCCAAGCAGCAATTCAAAAGTTGGTGAACGATAGTATTGCTAATGCACTAAGAGTCGAAAGGGAAACAGTGGCTGCTGCTGCTGCTGAAGCCGCGGCTGCTGCTGAAGCCGCGAGGCTTGCTACTGCAACTGGTAATGCCGGAGGATCTGGGGTTAAGAAATGTTCTTACAAAGATTTCAAGAGTGGTGAACCCACTAAGTTCCGAGGTACCGAGGGAGCTACAGCAATGGTTAGATGGTTTGAAAAGTTGGAGTCGGTATTTTTGCTTTGTAACTGTCCGGATGACAGTAAGGTTAAGTATGCTACGAGCACTTTGCTCGATGGGGCGTTATCATGGTGGAATTCATACGCTCAACCGATTGGTATGGAGAATGCTTTTAAGCTTACGTGGGAGGAATTTAAGAGCTTGGTGACTAAGAAGTTTTGTCCTCGAACGGAAATCAAAAAGTTAGAGACGGAGTTCTATGAATTGGTCACGATTGGTTATGACATTGACACATACATTCGGAGATTCCAGGAATTAGCTGCATTATGCCCGTCGATGGTATCGGATAATGAAAAGTTGCTAGAGGCTTTTATTGGAGGACTTCCTGAAGAGATTCAAGGAGATGTGACATCTTTTGATCCACAATCAATCGAGGAAGCTATTCGAGTTACTCAGAAGTTGATGGCACAAGTGGTGAAGCGAGGCAAGTACACCACCACTAACCGAACCAACAACAACAACAACAACCCCAACAACCGTTTCAACAACAACCGAGCCAACTACAACAATAATAGCAACAACAACAAGCGCAAGTGGGATAACACAAGGGGTAGGAATGCTACTCAACAACCGCCCAAAAGGCAAGAAGTTGCTAAGGTTTATGCCGCGGGTCAAAAAGAAGGAAAAGGATATTCGGGGGTTTTGCCGAAGTGTAATAAGTGTTTGAGTCACCACAATCCGGGTCGATGTCCTGATCCGTGTGAAAATTGCAAGAAAGTTGGTCACCGTACTAGGGATTGCACGGCACCGAAAGTTACATGTTTTGGTTGCGGGGAACCTGGACACTACAAGAGGGATTGCAAGAAGGGAAAGAATCAAGCAAATCCGAATCAAGGAGGTATGGCTCAAGGAAGGGTTTATGTTATTGAAGGCGGAGAAGATAGGGAAGACCCGAATGTCATTACGGGTACGTTCCTTCTTAATAATCGTTACGCTTCAGTTTTATTTGATTCGGGTGCCGATAAAAGTTTTGTGTCCAATGCATTTGCACCTTTGCTCAACATTAAACCAACTACACTAGATATATCATACAACGTCGAGTTAGCTAATGGTAGCGTAGTTTGCACCAACACCATTGTTCGCGGTTGCACATTCAATTTTCTTAATCATCCCTTCAACATAGACCTCATGCCCGTAGAGCTTGGTAGTTTTGACGTCGTCATAGGCATGGACTGGTTATCTAAGCATCGCGCGAAGATCATTTGTGATGAGAAAGTTGTTCATCTTCCCTACAATGGCGAAACTTTGATTATTCGTGGGGAACGAAGTGGAACTCGAATTAGTATCATATCGAGTATCAAAACGGAGAAGTACATTAAGAAAGGTTGTCTTGCTTTCTTAGCTCATGTAACTGAGAAAAAGTCGGAGGAGAAGCGACTTGAAGATGTTCCAATTGTCCGTGAATTTTCTGAGGTATTTCCCGAGGATTTACCTGGACTTCCACCGGCACGTCAAGTAGAGTTTCAAATTGACTTAGTGCCCGGAGCTGCACCGATTGCACGAGCACCGTACCGTTTAGCGCCATCCGAAATGCAAGAGTTGTCTAATCAATTGCAAGAGCTTCTAGACAAAGGATTCATTAGGCCGAGTTCCTCGCCTTGGGGAGCACCGGTCTTGTTTGTGAAAAAGAAGGATGGATCCTTCCGAATGTGCATAGATTATCGAGAATTGAACAAGTTAACGGTGAAGAATCGTTACCCACTCCCCAGAATTGACGATTTGTTCGATCAGCTGCAAGGTTCTAGTATTTATTCCAAGATTGATCTTCGTTCAGGTTATCATCAGCTTCGAGTTCGGGAAGAGGATATTCCTAAAACAGCATTTAGAACACGTTACGGTCATTACGAGTTTCAAGTGATGCCGTTTGGATTGACTAATGCACCGGCGGTATTCATGGATCTTATGAATAGAGTATGTAAGCCGTACTTGGACAAGTTTGTGATTGTGTTCATCGACGACATCTTGATCTACTCCAAGAGCAAAGAAGAGCATGAAGAGCACTTAAGGACGATTTTAAGGCTACTCAAGAATGAGAAGTTGTATGCCAAGTTTTCGAAGTGTGATTTTTGGAACCACAAAGTGCAATTTCTTGGTCACATCATTGATAGTCAAGGACTACAAGTTGATCCCGCAAAGATTGAAGCCGTGAAAGATTGGGCTACTCCAACAAATCCTACGGAAATTCGACAATTTCTAGGACTTGCCGGGTATTACCGAAGGTTCATTGAAGGTTTTTCGAAGATAGCGAGACCTTTGACCAAGTTGACGCAGAAAAACAAGAAGTACGAGTGGGGAAAGAAACAAGAGACTGCTTTTCAGTTGTTGAAGCAAAAACTTTGCAGTGCGCCGATTTTAGCACTACCCGAAGGCATTGAGAACTTTGTTGTATATTGCGACGCTTCGCATAAAGGACTTGGGGCTGTTTTAATGCAAAACGAGAAGGTGATTGCGTATGCTTCTCGACAACTTAAGACGCACGAGAAGAATTACACCACTCATGATCTCGAATTAGGAGCCGTAGTTTTCGCGCTCAAGATTTGGAGACACTACCTCTACGGTACAAAGTGCACAGTGTTTACCGACCACAAGAGTTTGCAATATATTCTTGATCAAAAGGAACTTAACATGAGGCAACGTCGTTGGTTGGAGTTACTCAGCGACTATGATTGCGAAATCAAGTATCACCCGGGAAAAGCCAATGTTGTGGCTGATGCTCTTAGTCGGAAAGAGAGACCTAAACCTTTAAGAGTTCGATCATTGGGAATGACAATTATTTCTCCTCTACCATCGAAAATCCGTGAAGCACAAGTCGAGGCACTTAAGGAGGAAAACCGACCAAGTGAAAAGCTTTATGGTATGCCCGAAAACGCAAATGGTTTTGTAAAGAGAGCAGATGGAGTATTATGTTTCAAAGATAGAATGTGGATTCCATTGTATGGCGGAATACGAGAATTGATTATGCATGAGTCGCATAAGTCGAAGTATTCTATTCATCCAGGATCGGATAAGATGTATCAAGATCTTAAGAAGCTTTATTGGTGGCCGAACATGAAAGCGGAAATTGCCACGTACGTTAGCAAATGTCTTACCTGTGCTAAGGTAAAAGTCGAATACCAGAAACCGTCAGGATTGCTCCAACAACCGGAAATTCCTCAATGGAAATGGGAACGCATTACAATGGACTTTGTTACGAAACTTCCTAAGACATCGGGAGGTTACGATACTATTTGGGTAATTGTTGATCGCCTTACCAAGTCAGCCCATTTCATACCGATTAGAGAGACTTATTCCATGGAGCAACTCACTAGACTTTATGTCAAAGAAATAGTCTCGAGGCACGGAGCACCGATTTCTATCATTTCCGACAGAGATAGTCGATTCACTTCAAACTTCTGGAATTCATTGCAAGATTCATTCGGAACCAGATTAGAGATGAGCACCGCATATCACCCACAAACCGACGGTCAAAGTGAAAGGACCATTCAAACATTAGAAGACATGCTGAGGGCATGTGTGATTGATTTTGGAAATGGTTGGGCTAACCATTTGCCATTGATTGAATTCTCGTACAACAATAGTTATCACACCAGTATCAAGATGGCACCATTCGAGGCACTCTATGGTCGTAAGTGCCGATCACCTGTTTGTTGGGCCGAGGTAGGAGACGCACAACTTACCGGTCCAGAAATGGTACGGGAAACCACGGAAAAGATCGTTCAAATTCGTGATAGACTCAGAACTGCAAGGAGTCGACAGAAAAGTTATGCGGATGTTAGACGCAAGGATTTGGAATTTCAAGTGGGTGACAAAGTTATGTTGAAAGTATCGCCTTGGAAAGGCGTGGTACGTTTTGGAAAGTGTGGGAAGTTAAACCCGAGATACATTGGACCATTCAAGATTTTGAGCCGAGTTGGTCCGGTAGCTTATCGACTTGATCTTCCGTCAGAACTCAGTCATGTGCACAACACGTTTCATGTTTCAAACTTGAAGAAGTGTCTTTCAGACGAATCGCTCGTTATTCCATTGGACGAAGTTCATATTGACGACAAACTCAACTTTGTGGAGGAACCCGTAGAAATCATGGACCGCGAGGTCAAGCAGTTGAAACAGAGTCGTATTCCTATTGTGAAAGTTCGTTGGAATTCTCGACGAGGTCCTGAGTTTACATGGGAACGGGAAGACCAGATGCGACGCAAGTATCCACATCTTTTCGCCGACACCGTTACACCTAACAACGTTTGAATTCAGGGACTGAATTCCTTTTTGGATGGGCGAATGTGACAATCCGTACTTTCAGGTCATTTCTCGACACCGTTCATGTCTCATTATTTCAACATTTTAGTAAACTTGGTTTACTTGTTTCAAATTCGCGTAACCTTGGAGGTTTAGCGGCGAATTCATGATCATGACATCACGTACATTTCATATGGACTATGAGTAGTCTACATTTCATTGACATCATGTGCATCTCATTAGTACATGCACGACATTTCATTTCACCCTTCAACGCGTAATTTTTATATTTCATAATTTTTATCGCGTGAGTTTTTATTTTGATTATTTAACCCGTTACTTTCAAAAATGATCCCGAGGTATTTTTAAACTTACATTTAGTTTATAAAAACTATATTTTTAGTTTTCCTAGTGTTTCACATTTATTTGGTATTTTAATCGTAAAAGTTTAATTATTACGTCGTTTTCTTAAAAATTTTACGATAATTATTTTAGCACTCAATTTTCACAAGGAAAGTATTTTTACAATTTTTATCACCTCAATACATTCTATTTTGACTTAATAAAAAGTTACTTGCACCAAAAATTCCCATTTGCTTATACTTGTACATTTTTTTTACAATTTACTTACACTTTTTCTACAAATAAACACAAGATAATACAAGTATCAATTTATACAAGATTTAAAAGAAAAAAAAAAAATAAATTGAGAGACAACCCTCCCCCAAAAACCGGCCAAGGGGAGGGAGTCTCATAAATGTTGGTATGGTATATGTTTTGCAAATAATTCACCTCATTCTAAAAGTCTTACTTCACCTTTATTTTCACATACTCAAAAGTGTTATAAAAAAAAAATCCTCTCTTCTTCCTTGGGACTCCATAACCGGCCAACATCAAGAACCAACAAGGGATCAAAGTTTTTGCAAGTTCAAGTGTATTTTCAACCTAGAACATATCCTTTTCATGGTTTTGAAATAAAAACCAAGGATATTTAAGTTAATCCTTTGTTACCTACACCTCTTCACTTGCACTAGTAAGCATATTCTTGTCATTTTTAAGTTTCCTTATCATTTTCATATGTTTCTTATCATTTTTGGAGCTTATATGCATGTTATGTAGTTTATACCATTTATTTCATGATTTTTAAGTTATATATACAATATGGTCATCCTATAATTACTCCCATGGTATTCTTTGGTCTTGATGGTGATTAGGAACCCATGACACCCTAAGAAGGTGTATGGTAGGATTAGATTAGCTTTGGAGTTGATTTGAAGGGATTAGAATAGGTTTTGTCCGAGAAAAACTATTTTCGTAAACTATATTTTGTGTTCTGTCCTTAAAACGAATTTCTGGAAAAACCAACAGTTGGTACGACATTATGGCCTTGATATTTAGAAAATATACTTTAAAACGAATCCGTGGCCTTTTGAACGGATAAAAACGGAGTTATAACGAAGCCGTGGTGAATTTTTAAAGTTTGGCGACGAAAAGTATTAGTTTCTGAAAAACTCAGCTTGCTGTTTTTACATATTTCGGGTCAAAAACGAGCCTTAAGCTTCACAAATTATTTCGACTTCTCAAAAATATATTAGTTTACTTCGATACGAAGCTAAGGACATATTTTACGTAGAAAACGGATTTAAAACGACAAATATATGCACGTTTTCATAAAGTTGCCGTAAATATTATTTTCTGAAAAATTATATTATTTCTACGTTACAAGTATTTCATTAGCTATATCGTCCATGTTTGCGGCAGTTTTTAACTATGATGCAAAACTTTTTGGAACAAAGTGTCTTCTAGAAAAATCAAGTTCATCGGCCATATTTTTCAAATCAAAAAGCCGTTTGTCAAGCGGATTTATGGTAATTTATTTACGGAGGTTCAAACATTGGCCGAAACTTATTTTCTGCACACAATTAACAAAAACCACCATCTTTAGCCTTTGATATCTCTATGATCGAGACCTTTTGGACGAAAACTCCTGAACTGAAACTTTTAGATATTGATACAAACTTTCCAAAACCGTCGAGTTCGTTCTCTAACGATCGACGTACACCATTTTACGACTACTTTTCCGGAGTCATTTTTGTTAATTTCATGGTTTTTCCGACGACATTGTTTTGCGACGAAAAATGGTAATTTCACCAAAAATCATTATAAAACCATTGTAGGATGACATTTTGACGTAAAAACATATAAAGTCATTTTTGAAGGGTCAAGACGTCAAAAGAGTATTTTTTTTCGTCGACGAGTAATATTTTCAAAACCCGTAAATGGTATAAATAACATACGAAGTGCATGCATAACATTACATTGCAACTCATGACATATCATATCATTGATAATAGGTCCCGGTTGACGCATTACATTATAAACCTCGGTGTACTCACTTTTGCCGTTATTCCAGTTTATCCAAGTGAGTTTTCATAGCCCCGTTTTACATGCTTTCGATTATTTTCAAACCCACGGGGGAGAATACATTGCACTACATTTTTTTGTACGATACCAAGTATGTTAAATTCATTACATTGCTTAAGTTACCACATATGCCAATTTGAAAGTCCCCATTACTTGAACATGAACCGTTAATCTTTGAAGCGAGGATGAGTGGATAGATCTATCGAGGGTGACGCCTCCATCCGGGTTGGTGAATCCCAACCAGGCAAACGGATGCATTTCATTTGATGGTATTACGGAGTTGTCTGGCAAACACTCTGCAGGGGCATACATTATTGAACAGTCTAGTTTCGGGGTCATGGGCTTAGAGCAATTGTAACATTATTTTTACGTGACTGGATTGTCATGCATATTCTATACTTGTGTAGTCGTATAAAACATTTACATAAACCTATGATTTCTCACCAACATTATTGTTGACGTTTTTAGCAATGTATTTTCAGGTAACTGAGGCATTCGCATCATGGCATGGTTTAGGGACCTATATTTTGAGTCGCGGCGTCGACTTACATTATGTACATTATGGTACTTTATTTCAAAACATCGTTTGGATTTGTAACATGGATGTATTTTAGCAAACTTTGTAAACCTTTTGGGACCGATGTTGTACTCTGATTATGTTTTTATGAAATATCCAACGATGTGTTTTTAAAACGACACTTTAGGTCGTTCAATATAACTGTGATGTGGTGCTATGACAGTCAATGCCCCCAGGAATTCCATTCCGCTGCAAAACAGGTAAATTGGGGGTGTGACACTAAGAATCTCCTTGACAGGGTTTCGCAGCTGTTCTAGCTGTTCTCAAACCGGAACGTCTCAAAGAAGACAACACGGAGTGAGTGAACCAGCGAATTGAGATTCACTGATTGATGAAAAATGATTTGAAAAACAATTGCGTATTGCTTGAAGAAAGAGTTTTGCAATACGACAAAGGTTTTATGAGAAAGATCAATTTTCAAACAAAATACTTTTTGTATTAGAGAATGAGTACACATTCGACGTGCTAGCGAAAAGAAGAGATTCGCACATCGAACGGTTTTTCTAAAAGTATTTTTCAATCAGAGATACTTTTTGAATTTGAAAACATAAGTACACATTCGACGTGCTGGAGAAAAGAAGGTTTGCACATCGAACGGTTTTTCCAAAAGTATTCGTCAATTCCATTCCTGGACCAAGGTTGATTCACGAGTGAATCGCCCCATCGTTTCTATCCAGTTGTCACAAGTTTGATCTTTTGAAAAGATCTCACATGTCACCCACCAAGAGCTTGTTTGATGTTGGCTCTAGAAGGATTTCCATCTTCATCGTGAATACTTTTACATACCACTCAGATGTTCTGGCAATACCACAAGGATAATGCGTAGGACTCTTAATATATACTTACTTTTCACATTGTGTGAAACAGCAAGTCTTCAAGAATTTAGTGTCCTAATGAGATATTGTGGATGATCTCTTGGCTCTAGACTCAATAGTGCACATTTGGTTCCTGTGCCGGAGACTAGGGAGAGGGTCTCCTACTTCAATATCAACCATCTCTAAGAGAAAGTCGATAGATTATGTCGGTTCCCCGTGAGAATGAAACA
Source organism: Chrysanthemum seticuspe (assembly GCA_019973895.1). Lineage (NCBI taxonomy): Eukaryota > Viridiplantae > Streptophyta > Magnoliopsida > Asterales > Asteraceae > Chrysanthemum > Chrysanthemum seticuspe. Next base: position 156,834,868 of record BPTQ01000008.1, on the reverse strand, counting down.
AGCCCTTTTAAGAGGAACTTGAGTAGCTTGGGAAGTTTAGTGCAGTGCGTCACTGGGTCCATGACGTCTTGTCTTCAATACCAGTATTACCTTAGTAAACACCAGTAGCATATGTATTGAACCCGGTTACTGCCCTAAGGTTGAATTATTGGAGGGCTATTTCTTTTCACCCTTTTTCACATGCAATTCTTTTTCATTCTTCAACCCCTTCAGTGCTTACCGAGACTTCATAACTAGAACCTTGTTGGGTTTATTCCAGTACTAGCTCTGTCTCAGTCCGCACTCTTCCCATTTCTCATTTTTCTCCTTTTTTCAATATACCTAAGGACTCTACACTATCTAGTGGATTGTCCCTGGGTAGATCCCTCCGGTTCTGGCGGATCATGGGAACAAATACCTAACCTAACCATCCTTATAACACCATGCATAAAGTAAAATGGTCGGTCTTTTGGTACAGTTCATTCTTCCTTGAAACCAATTGAAAAATCATTTGGAAAAACAATCAAGGTACTTGTGATACGAGATCAAAGCATTTTTTACCCTAATAGTTTTGATCATTTAGAAAACCTCCCCCTCAACATGTGCATTATGTATATTGAAATTGTTTAGCACAAGGAGGCAAGAGGACTTTGAAATATTTTCTTTGATCACAATTTTCATACGAAAAAGCCATTTGATTTTCATGGTAAAATTCTCCCCCTCAATATGTGCGTTGGATATTTGAAATCATTTTTTCACATAGAGGCAAGAGTTCTTTTGAAGCACATCCACAATCACAAAAGCCATTAAGAAACCATTAGAAAACTCAATCAAGGTACTTAATAAATCACTTTAAAAAGCTTTCGTACCTCGATAGTTTATTTGCTCCCCCTCAATATGTGCTTCAGGATTCGAAAGCGGTTAGCACATATGAGCGAGCAGCGTGCACAATTAAATCAAAACGATCACCTTTTATCAAATTTCATTATTAAATCACAAATTCTCCCCCGATCAAAAATATCAAACCCTTTGAGATTTTGGATCCCAAGTGATTTAATTAGGTTTAGAAAACATGGGAGAAAATGTGGCCTTGTTTAAATACTCATCTGGTTTTTGGATAAATCCTCCTCCTCAACATGTGCATTATGTATATTGAAATCGTTTGGCACATGGAGGCAGGAGTGCCTTTAAAGGACTAAAACCAATTCCATTTAAAACAGATTTGAGATTTAAAACACGATCTCTACCCCGATCAGAAATATCAAACCATTTGAGATTTGTGATCCCAACTGATTTAAATCATTTAGAAAAATTTGGGGAAAGACGTGGCAAGATTCAATTTTGAAAGATGACAGATAAGGACCATTTTAAGACATTAAAGATTGTTAGTGTCAGGTATGATAGTTTTTAAGAGATCTTTTAAGTAAAACAAAACAATTTCACAATCAAACAAGAACATAAAGAATTTCATTTTGAAAGACCTTGATTCTAAAGAAAAAAAATCATACCATGACATAACATTAAATCTTTAGATCACCACATTTTAACGTACAAACCGGAACTTTTATGAAGAAATATTGTATGAAAATATTATATTTAAAATCACCCTCCCCCTCAATCAATGACAGAAGTCAATAATTGAGTGACTTAAGTTTTGATAAAATGAAGTCCGGTGATTTTCAAAATTAAGTCCAATTAATTTTCAAAACAATATTTTCCATTTTCAAAACAATTTAATCAAATTATTCAAAATTGTTTAAAAATGGTATCCTACACAAAGATACGTTAGGTGGTTGAGAAGCTTCCGTTGTTGCTGTAGGGCTTGGAAGAAGACCGTCTGCAGATGCAGTGAGACTTCTTTTTACGTTGTATTTTGAATGCCAACTGAGGTCAAATTAAGCTCTGTTTCTTCAATCACTTAGAAGAAAACCATCTGCTGATGCAGTGAGACCTCTTACGTTGCATTTATGCCAACTCTCCATAGAAGTCCAATTAAGCTCCGTTTCTTCATTTGTCAACCTAAGAAATAGTTACCCTTTCCTTTCGGCATCCAATCATCTTCAATTGTGGGATCCGGATCGGGAACATTCTTTTATACCAATATACCTGCATACGTTAGTGAACACACATACAAATATATGGTGGTCGACATCACCCAAACAACAATCGACTAATAAAAGTCAATGCAACATATCAATCAGATCATTCAAATGTATGGAAATAATGTGTTTCATCAAACTATAATCATCTAATCCTAACAATCATATCCTAAATTCCTAGTCCTTCGACACAGGAAAATATTATTTTTTAATTAAGCACGTAGGATAATTAAGAAAGCCCGTTAGATGATATAGATTTGAAAACATTATCCTCCTCAATCAATGACTCATTTCTTGAAAAGATTAAAAGCGCTGAAGTCATTGATTGAGTTTTCAATTTACGAAAACTCTGAAACTGACTGTTTTTAAAGCAACTCATTTTCCACCATTTAGAAAACACAACAAATATTTTTCTGAAGAATTTTAGACTGAAAAATATCTGTGTGGGAACAGCAGTCCTTCGACATACTTTCCTCAAATTGTTTTAGGAAAAGTGCACGAAATATTTTGAAAAATTGTTTAGCGCAACACTTTCCTTCCTTTAAAGAGCGGGTTGCTATCATAAATAATAGCAAGCCATTGTTTAAGCACGGGTTACAGTCAGAAGTAACTGCAAGCCATAGTTTGAGACATGTTTAGAAAGAAATATTTACACCTCCTGCTCGAACTTCATCTAAAGTCCCGTGCCATTATTGAATGACATTTCTAAGACCGCAGATGTTATCGATACCAGAAGACATGTCTTTAGAAAACATATTTTTGGTATTTTTGAAATTTTCTGATTTTTATGGATTTTTTAAGGTTTTATATTTTTCTATTTTTCTTTTTGAGGTTTTCTATTTTTTGTATTTGGTTTTGCTGGTTTTATATTTTTGTATTTGGTTTTTTTAATAAATATATACAAAGATAGAATAGATGATATAGTTAAAGAGGATGATGATACGAGTACCGAGATAAGGATATCGAGCAGCACGTCGTAGAAGATAGAATTCGTCATCTCTTAAACATCCACCACCAAAGCTTCCAAAGGCTCTAGAATTGAAAGAAATAGAACCATCTGAAAGTGAGACTTTGGCAGCTTCCCCCCAAACCGAAAATCCTTTAGCTGAGCAGATTCGAAGCTCTATTTCAAGCTTGCCTTAGCCAGGTGCACAGAAAAGCACACCATTACCATAAATCCCACTGCTCCATTTAAGAACGATAATCGAGGATCTCCATTCGGGGTTATATCATCAAGAAGAAGAACAGCAACGTACCATCCCACTCATAAATAATCTTCTCAAATTTCATTTCCATTGAAGTCTGAAGCGATCCATTCCAAAAGGTGTCTAGAGAACAATTCCCCCAAGTAGTTGAAATGATGCAGTCAGCCTCTTTGTATAATGCTCAAGAACTCTCCCAAATACACATCATGAGGGGAATGAAAATACCTCCCCATGTTCACATTTTTCTTCCCTGATGATCGTGTATGAAGCTCAAGAACCCGAAGTACACCAATATCCAAGAGCTCTCCCGAATACACATCCTGAGGGGAATGAAAACACCTCCCCATGTTTACATTTTTCTTCCCTGATGATCGTGTATGAAGCTCAAGTATCCGAAGTATACCAATACACAAGGAATGAATAACTGATAACATTGAAGAAGCAGGCCAAGTCACTGATTATCTCTGCGGGTGACAATCTCTGCGGATGTCAACACCGGAATAAGTGATTATATCTCTGAATCACTGATTAAGCACTCAAGCGAAACAGCTGAGCATCCCTAATGTACACAATCTCTCTCCCCTGATCATTGCGATACCATCGAAATCACCACACACTAGTGTACCTCTTTTATCTTCAGAAACTTTCTCTAACATCACTTCCCCCACGTAGAAGAAATGCTAACACTAAACGCCTTGATGAGTAAAACCTTGATTTTCTCTGCGGTCATGACATTTGTTTTCCCGGGATATCTTCAATCACTTAGAAGAATTAAGTTCATCAAGTTTACTCGTCATGAGTCAAACCTTGAGTTTCTCTGCGGTAATAACATTTGTCTTCCCGGGGTATCTTCAATTAATTAGAAGTATTAAGTTCATCAAGTTTACTCGCGTTTAGGTGCTTATCTCCTTACTCCTTGCTGGTTTTTGACACTTCAGAATCAACAACTCTTTGCAAGTCCATATACTAGAAATATTTTGAGAAGAACATCATTAGCTTAGATGTATCTGTGAGAGTCAACTTGCTGAAGAATAACGTGAGCAAGTCTAATTAGGGATTAAATTTGGCATTTCAAACTCCCCCAATTAGTGCTCTCCCCTAAACTGACAATCTGTTTGATAAATGCCCAGAATAAGAAGAAGTCTTTTGATAATCACATGCAACTCGTCTTTTAGTCTTCTAATCATACAGCAGAAAATGTAGAACCGACTGTAGACTCGACCTTCTTCTAGATTGTCCAGTTGGGGAATAGATAGTTAACATCTTCAACTCACACCAAAAAAGCATCCCACCAAAAAGCATCCCAATTAACTTACATCTTGCAAATCCCCTTAACTAAAATCCCTCCCAATCAAACAAGAACAGAAAGATGTTCATCAAGGAAATCAGCAATCAGGCCACAACGAACACACAAGATGGTAACACCAAACTACCAATCCCATCAAACAAGAACAGAGAGATTGTTCGGAATCATCATGTTGATGTATACGTGAAGCATTAACCGGAAGCACTTTGTCGATAAACTCATCAATCCGAGTGAAGATGTCAACCAACGGCTCTTAGAAGAAACTCCATGTAAAGATGATCCGATAAGAAGAAGCTCGGTTCTTACATGAGTTAGGAGCCGTTTGACCATATATTCTCAAATATTAATCAATCATGCAAAAAATTCACACTTCTTCTCCCCCTCAAGAATTGCATACGGAGTTGCCATTCTTGATTAAATAAGTGAAAATCATCTGAATGTTCTATTCACACTTCTCTCCCGCAAAATCAGCACATGATGTCGCCATCTTCATTATAATCGAGCAAGTGGAATGAGAAAACAATCAGTGGTAGCCCGGTTCACTTGATGACTGAAGCGCATGGAAAAAGTATGAAGCATGTTGATAAGAATGGTCATAATAAGAAGATTTCTCTTCTTCAGAAGATAAAGCGCACTGACACGTACACTTTTCTTTTCTTTGGAGAACGAGGCCTGAACTGATGTGAACAGACGTCATAAGAAGATTTCTCTTCTTTCGAAGATAATGCGCACTGAAACGTACACATTTCTTTTCTTTAGAGTACGAGGCCTGAACTGAAGTGAACAGACGTCATAATCTCTCTCTTTTCAGCTCTCTTGGTAAAACATGTAATCATCCCCATTATCATTCAGTAGGCTCTTTGTAGTGACAACTGATGGAGAAATACCCAATATGATGAATTTGACCCCGAAGTAAACTAACCCGAACTCGTGACTTAAACTTGCACATATGAAACAAAGAGCGGTGCCGAGACTTCATCCTCCATTGAATCTCTTAAGTACTCTATACTCTTCAACCAACCATCCATCAAGTAAAAGACGTACTTTACCTCTTGAAAATCCACAATTGAATGTGACACTGAGCACTACAACGTAACTCCTTAAAGTGATAGTTATTTTGAGGTGATAAGAGCCCAATTCCCCCAAGTGGTAAAAGAAAAGGTAAAAGTCACTCAACAATAACTAGATTTCCAAGTCTTCGTTTTTTATAATAAGCTCAAACAAGGATCTCGAAGAATCTTCATCCAACCATCCCCGATATCTTCAGATACTAAGTACACTCGCCCGTGATATTTCACTTCAACCTCAAATAAATAATAGTGAATTAACTCCGTTGTCACATCTTCTTGGTTAAAAGTTCAAATCTAGCCTCCTTCGACATTATAAGTGAACTATGATAATGGTTTTCACCCCGACCATGGTTAAAAGCACATCACCCCGTAAAACCATGTAATAACCAGACTGCCATGACGATAATCCAAACACACATCCAATTCATGAAATACACCCTTTTATCCCTTCTTCGAAGCAGAAATTGTAGCACCAGCATCAGATAAGATCCCGAAATACACTTTCCTTTTCTCCAGGATGGTTCTATCATTGCGGGATTTTTACAACTCTATGGTTTAAACCGAAAAATAGATTCTTTCGCGGGATTTTACAAAACCAAGAATAAACCGTAAGATAGATCCGGAAATGCACTTTACTAATACCAGGATGTTTCCACTGTCACGGGATTTTACAATTTTATGATTTAAACCGAGAAATAGGTTCTTTCGCGGGATTTTACAAAATCAAGACAAAACCGTAAACAATGTCAGCTTGAATGTGTAATGACAACTTTGGTTTCAGTAAATATATGTTTTAGGAGAACATGTAGTGGTTCATCAACGGTTCATTATCCAACATCAACAACATCATCAATCATCCAATAAACACTTTGGTAAACACATCATTCACGTATTATGTCGGCTGTTGCTGTAACCACTTGGTGAAGTAAACCCGATATGTCAAACTTGATCATGAAGTGAAAATCCCCAGATTTTTTACTTAAACTTGTACTCATCCTCGTGAAAAAGAAACGGTGTACCCAATGTACAAAACCTCTTGACATATTCTCAACTGCGTGAGACACCGAAGTGATAGCTACGCTGTGGGTTAATCGAGAAATAATCACACCGTAACTAAATAGCCAAGTCTTTATCACACTCTGTAAATGCCCAAACAAGTCATCTTCGCGGAAGGGTAGAAAGAGAGAAGACGAAATAAGTAAACGCGCCAGGAAAATTTCACTTCAAAACCAAAGAATAAATACCGTCCGAACAACCCCGTGGTCATCATTTATGACATAGTACAAGCCGTGAATTTATATCATCCGTGAAAATGTAAGTACCAAGTCGCATATCCCAATCATACCAAATCTCATCACATAAATACATCATTATCAAGTCTCTTTAACAACTTGCATCATCAATAGTCATGATCAAATCTCATAACCCAAATCTTGAAAAACCTATCCAACCCAATCATGTGAATGTTCCAAAGGGGTTTACTTGTAAAAGTCCAGGCACTGAATTCCGAGCCCGGTCCAAATATCATCTCATGCACTCCAACACTATTCCATTATCATCCCATGAAGAAATGATACATTCAATCCAAGATGTAATCACAAGATATCCAAAAAAAATACCAATTGTTTGCAAGTATAATATCAAGCGTATTTCACAAAATTTAACTCTTGTACCAGATTCATAACCCGATCCACCTTAAAGCATGAACTATCTTAAGCAAAATAAGCCATTCGGTCCAATAGGTCATTCGAATCAAATCACACACATTCAATTTGAGCTCACACAAATCAGTTAACCGAGGCCCAATTAAAACAAATCCACACCATAGATTTAGACGCATGTATAAAACACCACATACTCACAATTTAACCCTAATCCACCATCAAACCCTAATATCTCTCTCTCAACTTCAGTCCGCCCCCTAATCACAAATCTGCTCAAATCCCATAAACAACCTCCTTCTTCTAAATAATCTCACAATCCAAAAGCGGTTAATTCATACGATAGTCATCTCCATTCACAGAGCATGTGATTAGAATGAGCTCACCACAGGGATGGTTCGAGCCTCATATTCAAGTTATGACCATGGACGTGGGAAGGTAAGATTAATCTTGATTAATTCGTAACTTAGTAGTTTAAGAATAATACGAATCAAAGTTTTGAGTTAACAAACTTGTTAAACTCAATTCTTTATAGTCGGATATCATCAAAAACGTATTGATCTATGATGATATCGTGTTAGCCCTAAAAGATATTGGTTTTTAGACATTAACACGTGTTCTGAGATCAAATACATGTTACTTTTACTTATTACTGAGATCGAGTAGTGTTAGTACTTGTGATTTTCGGATAAAAAAAACTGGATTGAAACCTCCAAAAGGATCGATGATGGTGAATATTCATGTTTAAAGACCTCGAGTCATGATATATCTTGTATATCACATGAATCATTACTGAGATCAATTAATCTTCTTATGTTTTCATTTGACCGAAAAAGCAGTGGATGAAACATAATTGTTTTACTTCAACTCTTGTTTCGAAAAGCAAATATGTATCAAGAGAGCAATACTAATTGATCAGTGATGTTTCCATAGGGGTTGAATGGATCTGAAAAGGTCATTGATATACCTCGAAAGAATCTGAGATCTTGCTTTTGAATATTGATTGTACGTTTAGCTTTAGTTGATACCGAATCCAAAGTGAGACGAAATCTTAATGGTTTCGTCTTGCCCTTTTAATGGTTCGAAGAGTAACAGAAGGTAATCTTCAAAAACTAGATCAATGATGATGTGTTTGTGTGGTAGACCCTCGTGGTCATGATGAAGCAATAGATAACACGAACAAACTGAGATCAATAATGACATGTTGGTTGATGACATATGATGTTGAGAATTTGTGTTTTTGATTAGATGGTAGATGATATGTTTGAATCTGATTTGTTGATGTCGGTTTAGTCTTGGACTGATGATGGATTGGTATTCCAGAGGTCACGGTTTGTTGGTATTAAAGTTTAGTGGTCGAGTCTTGTTGTGGTCACGGTCTTCTCATTCTTCATTTCTGTTCATAGTCAAGTCGCTAGCCAAAAATTTTTCAAAGCAAGTCGCTACCCTCTTTTTCTTTTTGACAACTCGCTACCCAAAGATTTTCTAAACAACTCGCTACTTATAAACATAAGTCGCTACTTCATTTTTTGAGTGAGTCAGTCGCTAGCAAATAAGTCGCTAGCCCAAGTCGCTAGTATAAGTCGCCTGCACAAGTCGCTAGCACAAGTTGCTACGACTTGTAAAGACAAGTCGCTACCAATTTCTGTAAACAAGTCGCTAGGTCTTTTAAACACACAACTCGCTATGCTCAAAAGCAAGTCGCTAGGTTTAAGGTACAAGTCGCTACAGAAATGCAATGAATCTAGACATCTTTTAGACAAGTCGCTAGCAAGAATCAGCTACATACTTACCCAGAAAAAAAAACTATGAATATTCATGTTTTATACCTATTTTGACCACAAAACGAGACCATTTGACTGCAAAGATTTGACTAGATTCATAAAACTAGACAAAACAACATAAAAGATCTCTCATTTTGCTGTTTTAGACCACAAACATTCTCATCAGATGACCACAAAAGTTTGGACCAGTTTATTGACCAAAACTTGTAAGACCAGGACATATTGAACCAAAATAGATACAAAGAAACATGTAGCACACTGTTTGGATCAAAATAATTTCCGACTCACAAAAATACCAAAAAACAGTTTGAACACATGAACCAAAAAAAACCACAAACAACCATGGTACGGACCACACAAATCAAAGAAACACAATAACCTTGGCTCTTGATACCAATTGTAGGATCTTAATATTTATTGTGTTGATGATTCGGGTGGTCTTGGATGATCAAAATACATGTTTGCCATAGTTAGAGAGTTAGTAGAGAGAGAGGGTGTTCTTGCTAGAGGTTTACACAAAGTATGGAATATTAGATTGAATGAGAAGCACCACCCCTTCCATGGATGGAAGGGGTATTTATACTTACAAATACAACGACCTCCTATCGGCCTGTGGATCAGGGATACAGTGGGTAAAGACCCGTCCTTCCTCCACGGTGTTACACTACGCTAAACTAAACTAATAACTAACTAATAAACTGATAAATAACGTAAACAAAACAACGATATGTCTACGAGCTAACTTATGCTAGATAATACTTGGGGTGACCGACACTTTACTATGGAACTTTCTAATTCCTAACATTAAGGCATCAGTAGACTTGTTACGTCACTTGTTTGTATAATTAGTGTATCAAAGAAATGTGTTAGAGTGATGAGTGTCTAAATACTCATCATTTTATTCCCATTTAAACTGCAAAAACATTTAAAAACACTCAGAAATGCTTCAAAATACAGAAAATATCCGTGGATTATGTTTTTATCTGTTTCATGTGCAAAATGATTGAAAAAGTTGAAAAACGAATAAAGTTTGCATAATTAGCAAGTTCAGTCCCTCAAGTTTCAGAATTGGCAGAAATAGTCCTTGGAAATGAAAAAAAATGGAGAATACTTAATTTGGTCCTTGTACTATTGAAGATTGGCAAGATTGGTCCATGTGATAAATTTCGGAAGTTGGTAAGATCAACCCTTGAAGAATTGGGAAATGGCAAATTTGGTCCTTGTGCTTAATTTATACCAAACCGGATCCAAAACAAATTATTAACCCAAAACAAAAATAAACCCACACACCACTAAAAACCTTAACCCACGAACCTTTTCTTTTTACCCCTTTTCCCTCCAAAATAAAACCCATATCTTTCTTTTTCTTCATTCTCTGCAACACTCAACCTCACACCCATCCCCTGCACCCTGAGCTCCTTTCAACCCACACTCTTCCTGGCAAACCCATCACCAACCCATCCTTATCAGTAAAGAAAGAGAAGAGAGAGACAGGAGGAACAAGTCAGAGGAGACTGCAGAAGCACGCTTGCCAGTTTTTTGGCTTGTTTATCTCACACAAAAGCAGAGACAAAAGGATGTCCCCACAACTTCTTCGTATAAAAAGTTGTACCCAGTTAGAGGGAAGTCAGTAGTTAGTTTTTAGTTTTTTTAGTCTAGATTTTTAGTTCTGGTCCAGTTTTCATGTCATTATAAATCTGTTACCATCTTAAAATTCATTGTCATTTACTTTTTTCCTTAGATTAATTAGTTTTCAATAATTGTAATCTCAGTTTCATTATTATGGATTCAGTTTTATAAAGTCAATTTTTAGCTTTCACTCTTTACTTTGCCTCAAATTGCTTTAATCTGTCATGTGTTGTTACTCATCATTTATAAGCCTTAATTTCTGTTTATATAAGCTTAGGTAAGCTTATCATAGCTTTTCTTGAGCCTCTTGTTCATTTTCAACCATTTTTCTAAAAAGTCAAATAAAGTCAACATTAGTCAAAAGTTGGAAGTCAAAACAGGTTAATCTGATTTCTGAATTTCAGTTGTTATATGGTTAAGTTTTAAGTTTCATTGAGTATTTGAATTCAGTTTAAGTCAGCTGTCATCTTGTTTTAGAAGTTAAAGTGCAATTTAGAAATTAAAGGTGTGTTTGGATCTAGTTTGACTTCATAGATTAAATGTATATGATAGGATAAATCTGAGTTCATTGATGTTAATTACATGTTTTAAGGCTTTCTCAAGTTAATTTTTAAGTTTCCAAGTAAAATTTTTGTGTTTTCAACTGATTTCCAAATCTGTCCAAAAGTAATAAAAGTGAATTTTCTCAATTCTTAACGAGTAGCTTTCATCATTTTTAGTCATCAAAAAAATTTATAAAAATTAAAAATCACAAGTTCTATTGCTGGTTTAGTTTTTTGCAAAAGGAAAAAAATTGAAAAAATCTCTAGCTAGTTTTGTTTGTAGCTCAAAGTGGGGAGTTTGGATGAAAAGTGCCCTGCACCATCTCAGCAGCTCAGGTTAGTTACTGTTTTCAACTTATTAGTTAATTGCTTTAGCTTATTCAGGAATCTTAGGAGCTATTTAGATAGAGTGCAGTAAGTTTCATTAGTTCTCAGTGTACTTTGTGCTTATTACAGCTTATTTAGTCATTTGTAGCTTATTATCCTTGGTATGATCTAGGAATTCCTCTTAGTTTAGGATCACCCTTAGTGAATTGTTTTTCCCCCTCCTCATTAGTTATTTCCCTTTTTATTTAGCTTATGTTAGTTGGTTATCATCTGAGTGCTAGCTTATTTCTCCATCCAAACTGTTTTTCATGCTTCATTTTGTGCTTAAAACCTGCTAAGGGGTGTTTGGTTATTGTTTTTGCAAAGTGATTTTTGCCAAACTTTGTGGAATTTTCACGGATTCATTATAAGTCCATTTGAGCTTAAATTTGGGATACAAGATCTTTGGTTGGTCGTGGATTTCATGATCATTTTAGTTTATTTTTAGGAATTTTATAAGCTAGCTTAATGTAGGCTTAAAGTAGCTAGTTAGGGCCGTTTGACATGTTTAGACTTGAAATCTGGTCGCGAGTTTTTTTTTTGTAGCTTGTGCTTTTTACTTCCCAATCAGTTGCATTAGCTCATTTTAGGTTCGATTTAGGCTTTAGTAGCTTATGGTAGCTTATAGTTAGCTTTTAGCTTATTTCAAGTGCTTATTTAAACTGCTTATTTGCCCAATTCAGCTTATTAGTGGGCTTATTTAACTTTTTATATTTTTTCCAGGCTTAGAATAATATTTTAGATTTTCCTGTAAAGTCTCATAATTTTTACTGTTCATTTGTTATTTTTCTTAATTTTAATTAGTTTAAATTAGTTTCTAATTAATAATAATTATTTAAAAAGTCTAAAAAAATATATTTTCAGTTTTAACATTAGTTTTATAATATTTTAGATTTTTCCAATTTATAATTTCATTTTTTAGGTTAATTCCTATTTTCTTGTATTTTAATGTATTTTTAAATAGTTAAAAATAGTTTTTAATTAATAATAATTAGATAATTAGTTTTAAAAATAATTTTCTTTTTCTTAAAATTTTCTTTTATTATTAGAATTGTTAAAAAGTAATTTTCATTTTCATGAGTCTTTTAGTTTTCTGATTTCACATTTTTATTTTACACGTTTACGTTTGTTTTAGTTTAAGTTTTACGTTTTTAGGTTTTAATCGTTAAACGTTTTTTTTAGAATAGAATTAAAATGACTTCAAAGTCTTTATTAGATTTAATTTCCTTAGTGTAATTAATCATAACCCTTTTCCTGTTCAATATCACCCGATCACAGATTCGTTGTATTACAGTTTACACACCTCGTTGGGACTTAACGACCCGGGGAAACACTAGACTCCTCTGGACTTAATTGCATTGCGTTCCGAGCTGTTTGACTTTTATGGTTGACCATTCACAAGTGGTTGACTAATAAAAGATAGACCGTTTGGAGCCAATCAAATTTTGGCGCCGCTGCCGGGGAGGTGTGCTGCGTGCTACGAATTTGAAGCATCAGTGTTGTTGAATATACATCCATTGTATATTTACCATCCTTGTTCATATTTTCTTATTATTATTATATAAAAACAAAACGGTTCCAGAAAACATTTTAAAATCAGTTTTCAACAAACACAAAAACCCAAAAAGATTTTCTTTCTTATATTTACAACATGTTTATCCAAAAATCCAAAAATATCCATCTTTACCCTCTCACATCTTTGATTCTTCATCCCAACCCCTCTGTAAACCTTTGATTCTTTCCTATGTCGTATCCACACCATTTTGGTTGCCAATGGTGTGGTGGTCCTCATAATGGTGGGAATTGTCCCGGCTGTAGCATGGTAGAATCAGGAGATGGGTCTGTCTATAACCAAGCTCCCTATCCTTACCATGACACATCTGATTCATTCTACCAGCCACCACATCATGAGATATTGACATATCTGTGTGAGTTTTGTGGAGGTCCTCACCAAGGATTTGAGTGTCAATCAGGAAACGCGTTTGTCTATGAACAGTTTTCTGGTAACACTCAGGACTTTGGAAATTACCAAATTCCATATTATTCACATGTCCAGCCACAACAATCATTTTGTTGTGAGAACTGTGGAGGTCCCCATTTCAGCTCTGATTGTCAAACAGGGAATCCATTTCCTTGTAACAATTACGACTATCCATATCACGACCAACCTCCACAGTGCCAAATAACTCAAACTCCTCAGCAAACCCAACAAGACACTTATCTAGAGCTTCTGGAGTTAGTGAAAAGAACTGAGGAGTTGAGTAAAACAGCATTTCGAAATGCTCCCAGTTTTTTCTTGTGTATATTGTGGGGGTCCTCATGATGATTATCAATGTCAACCTTCCGGTTTTGACAAATCTCCACTCCCACAATGTCCCGTCATTCAAAATTCACATGAGAAATCCATGGAAGAATTGCTAGCTGAAGAGCAGGCTGCTAAAATAAATTCCCAAATTGCGTTTGAAAAATCTATTAGGGAATCAATTGCAAAAGAAAAAGCAGCCAGATCTAGCTCTCAATTTCGTTTTATTCCTGATGACAGTGATGATGAGGATACACTTGATATCCTTCAATTATATAAAGATTCATCAAGTTCATCAGTTGATATCCCAGCAGTTGAGATTCATTCTCAAACAACTGCTATCACACCCGAAGCTCCCACTCACTCTCTAAACATGGGGGACGAGCATCTTGACACTGTTCCTGAAAAGGAATCGGACGAATTCATAAAGTCTAGTGTTGAGAACCTTGTCCCAATCCCGAGAGAGTCACAGGGAACTTCTGATCATATGTGTGATTCTCTTTCTCCTCTTGAGTGTTCAAAAGATCATTTTGAAACTTTCTCTGATCTTAGCGACGATTGTGCTTCCTATGGAAACATCGAGTATGTTGAGGCATCACTCCCACAGTCTGATCCTCTTCTTGAGGAGTTCACCGATGAACTCACTCACATCATTCCACTTTCATCAGAAAGTGATGATGATCTCTTTGATTTCGAAGCCGATCTGGGGGAGATTGAAAGTCTCCCTTATAATGATCGTTCACCCACTTCTTATCCCAACAGTCCAATAGAGAATGTTGATCACTTTGTTCCTAAAGCATTCAAAACAACTCTCACTAATCCTCTATTTGAATTCGACTCTGAATTCACTTTAATTTCTGAGAATCCACTCTTTGATACTCAGATTGAGGATAGTGATGAGTCTACAGTGGAACAAGAATTCACAGATTTACATCTTGTGATTGATTCTCTTCACGAGGAGTTCGCCGGTGAACTCACTCATATCATATCTCCGCCGGAGTATGATAACTTCTACTTTGATTTAGACACACCCGGGATATGTCTAGACCAATTAAGCTTAAATGATGAGATTCATGCTATTATGAATTCTCCTGTGGGTGATGATGAGTTAGTCATGATGTTTATCATGACTTTCTTTCTCTTCTTCACCTATCACGTGGCTTCTCCTGTTCTTCACTCCTTCGGGAATGAGGACACTATCTTTGACCCCGGCATTTTCATTTATTATTTGTGAGCCGGGTCTCTCAATATCTCGTCGGTGTGGAACTTTCGCGTGCTTCAAATGTTTATACAAACATTTTGAATGAAAGTCCGATGGAGATTGTTCTTCCACTCTGCTTCCCCATGAACAAATTAATTCGGGGTCGAGTCAAGCTAGCGACTCGGTAATCAAAAACAATAGTTAAACATGGATTTTCACCCGTGTGTACCACCCTAGTGTGGGGGAGTTGCCCCCCGCTGTTGTATATAAGTTTTCATCCAAAAAAAAAATAATAAATAAAAGAAAATAAAATAAAATGGCCGTAGTATTTCCCTTTTACGTTCTATGTTTCGGCATAACCGCCGGTACTTTGAATATTGAGGGCAATATTCATTTCTAGTGTGGGGGGGAATTCTCACGAATTTTATCATGTAATTATACCACCCAATTCCCCCATTTTTGGCAAAATTTTTTTTTGGAGTAAGTGTTTTGCACTTACTCAGCTTATGGTTATCAGTCCGCCATGTCTAATAAACAAAAGGATTGGCTAATCCATGAGCAAACGGCTCTTGGTAAAGATATCTCAAATCCGTTGACGGCTTGCAATTTGCCCAAAATTGTATGGTGTTCAGCTCACCATATCTTTAATTAGTGAAGAGTTGGCTAGCCCGCAAGTTTATGGCTTGTGGTAAAGATAGTTGGAAAACCATAATTGGTAATCGACTCACCAAAGATATTTTATCTAAGAGTTGGCTAGTCCAGAAGCAAACGGCTTCTGGTAAAGACAAATCAAAACCGTTGAAAGCTGGTGATTTGCTCAAAATCATTTGGTTATCATTGTACCAAGGTTCTTATTTGAACTGAAACAATTGGCTACTCCAGAAGTAATGGCTTTTGGTAAAGAGATTTAAATCCATTAAATTTTTCATAAAAGATTGCTAGGAACTAGCAATAGTTTAGTGTGGGGGATTGATGAGTGTCTAAATACTCATCATTTTATTCCCATTTAAACTGTAAAAACATTCAAAAACACTCAGAAATGCTTCAAAATACAGAAAATATCCGTGGATTATGTTTTTATCTGTTTCATGTGCAAAATGATTGAAAAAGTTGAAAAACGAATAAAGTTTGCATAATTAGCAAGTTCAGTCCCTCAAGTTTCAGAATTGGCAGAAATAGTCCTTGGAAATGAAAAAAAATGGAGAATACTTAATTTGGTCCTTGTACTATTGAAGATTGGCAAGATTGGTCCATGTGATAAATTTCGGAAGTTGGTAAGATCAACCCTTGAAGAATTGGGAAATGGCAAATTTGGTCCTTGTGCTTAATTTATACCAAACCGGATCCAAAACAAATTATTAACCCAAAACAAAAATAAACCCACACACCACTAAAAACCTTAACCCACGACCCTTTTCTTTTTACCCCTTTTCCCTCCAAAATAAAACCCATATCTTTCTTTTTCTTCATTCTCTGCAACACTCAACCTCACACCCATCCCCTGCACCCTGAGCTCCTTTCAACCCACACTCTTCCTGGCAAACCCATCACCAACCCATCCTTATCAGTAAAGAAAGAGAAGAGAGAGACAGGAGGAACAAGTCAGAGGAGACTGCAGAAGCACGCTTGCCAGTTTTTTGGCTTGTTTATCTCACACAAAAGCAGAGACAAAAGGATGTCCCCACAGCTTCTTCGTATAAAAAGTTGTACCCAGTTAGAGGGAAGTCAGTAGTTAGTTTTTAGTTTTTTTAGTCTAGATTTTTAGTTCTGGTCCAGTTTTCATGTCATTATAAATCTGTTACCATCTTAAAATTCATTGTCATTTACTTTTTTCCTTAGATTAATTAGTTTTCAATAATTGTAATCTCAGTTTCATTATTGTGGATTCAGTTTTATAAAGTCAATTTTTAGCTTTCACTCTTTACTTTGCCTCAAATTGCTTTAATCTGTCATGTGTTGTTACTCATCATTTATAAGCCTTAATTTCTGTTTATATAAGCTTAGGTAAGCTTATCATAGCTTTTCTTGAGCCTCTTGTTCATTTTCAACCATTTTTCTAAAAAGTCAAATAAAGTCAACATTAGTCAAAAGTTGGAAGTCAAAACAGGTTAATCTGATTTCTGAATTTCAGTTGTTATATGGTTAAGTTTTAAGTTTCATTGAGTATTTGAATTCAGTTTAAGTCAGCTGTCATCTTGTTTTAGAAGTTAAAGTGCAATTTAGAAATTAAAGGTGTGTTTGGATCTAGTTTGACTTCATAGATTAAGTGTATATGATAGGATAAATCTGAGTTCATTGATGTTAATTACATGTTTTAAGGCTTTCTCAAGTTAATTTTTAAGTTTCCAAGTAAAATTTTTGTGTTTTCAACTGATTTCCAAATCTGTCCAAAAGTAATAAAAGTGAATTTTCTCAGTTCTTAACGAGTAGCTTTCATCATTTTCAGTCATCAAAAAAATTTATAAAAATTAAAAATCACAAGTTCTATTGCTGGTTTAGTTTTCTGCAAAAGGAAAAAAATTGAAAAAATCTCTAGCTAGTTTTGTTTGTAGCTCAAAGTGGGGAGTTTGGATGAAAAGTGCCCTGCACCATCTCAGCAGCTCAGGTTAGTTGCTGTTTTCAACTTATTAGTTAATTGCTTTAGCTTATTCAGGAATCTTAGGAGCTATTTAGATAGAATGCAGTAAGTTTCATTAGTTCTCAGTGTACTTTGTGCTTATTACAGCTTATTTAGTCATTTGTAGCTTATTATCCTTGGTATGATCTAGGAATTCCTCTTAGTTTAGGATCACCCTTAGTGAATTGTTTTTCCCCCTCCTCATTAGTTATTTCCCTTTTTATTTAGCTTATGTTAGTTGGTTATCATCTGAGTGCTAGCTTATTTCTCCATCCAAACTGTTTTTCATGCTTCATTTTGTGCTTAAAACCTGCTAAGGGGTGGTTGGTTATTGTTTTTGCAAAGTGATTTTTGCCAAACTTTGTGGAATTTTCACGGATTCATTATAAGTCCATTTGAGCTCAAATTTGGGATACAAGATCTTTGGTTGGTCCCGGATTTCATGATCATTTTATTTTATTTTTAGGAATTTTATAAGCTAGCTTAATGTAGGCTTAAAGTAGCTAGTTAGGGCCGTTTGACATGTTTAGACTTGAAATCTGGTCGCGAGTTTTTTTTCTGTAGCTTGTGCTTTTTACTTCCCAATCAGTTGCATTAGCTCATTTTAGGTTAGATTTAGGCTTTAGTAGCTTATGGTAGCTTATAGTTAGCTTTTAGCTTATTTCAAGTGCTTATTTAAACTGCTTATTTGCCCAATTCAGCTTATTAGTGGGCTTATTTAACTTTTTATATTTTTCCCAGGATTAGAATAATATTTTAGATTTTCCTGTAAAGTCTCATAATTTTTACTGTTCATTTGTTATTTTTCTTAATTTTAATTAGTTTAAATTAGTTTTTAATTAATAATAATTATTTAAAAAGTCTAAAAAAATATATTTTCAGTTTTAACATTAGTTTTATAATATTTTAGATTTTTCCAATTTATAATTTCATTTTTTAGGTTAATTTCCTATTTTCTTGTATTTTAATGTATTTTTAAATAGTTAAAAATAGTTTTTAATTAATAATAATTAGATAAATAGTTTTAAAAATAATTTTCTTTTTCTTAAAATTTTCTTTTATTATTAGAATTGTTAAAAAGTAATTTTCATTTTCATGAGTCTTTTAGTTTTCTGATTTCACATTTTTATTTTACACGTTTACGTTTGTTTTAGTTTAAGTTTTACGTTTTTAGGTTTTAATCGTTAAACGTTTTTTTTAGAATAGAATTAAAATGACTTCAAAGTCTTTATTAGATTTAATTTCCTTAGTGTAATCAATCATAACCCCTTTCCTGTTCAATATCACCCGATCACAGATTCGTTGTATTACAGTTTACACACCTCGTTAGGACTTAACGACCCGGGGAAACACTAGACTCCTCTGGACTTAATTGCATTGCGTTCCGAGATGTTTAACTTTTATGGTTGACCATTCACAAGTGGTTGACTAATAAAAGATAGACCGTTTGGAGCCAATCATAGAGCATCTCTTAGTATATGATAAGAGCCTAATGTTAAATTAGGGCATTTGTTTGTTTGATTAGTGCATCAAAAAATGCATTAGGACATCTATTAGTATGATAAGAGCACCATGTTATAAGTTAGGGCATCAGTTTGTATGTTTATTGCATCGTTGCAACTACTCGGGCATCTGCTTATATATTTAGTGCATCGATGAATAGATTAGGGCATCAATGAGTAAGATTAGGGCATCATTAAACATATTAAGGCATCTATATTTGTGTTTAGTGCATCCGGTGTATGTTTAGTGCATCTCTTAGTTTGATAAGAGCATCACATTATAGGGTATCAGTGCAATTTTAACCCAAGTATACTATATTATATTCAATTTTGTTGTTTTTTATTATGGGTAAAGTTGGTAAAATAAAAACTAGCTTATACTGAGACAGGTTCGAACACTAATATACTTTTTTGTCTGTCAAAAAATTAGCTATGATGAGTTGCTGGATTAGTAAAAGAGTACAGTTGAAGCTATAAATAGTGACTTTGAGTTTCTTCTTTTCTGTCAACTTCTTTTCCTTAAAGTAATGTTGAGCTAGTGTATGCTGAACATTTTGCTTAGCTGTTATGTTCGTGATTAACATTATGCTTTGTATTTGAAGTACCTAATAAGACTAGGGTGCAAATTGGGAAAAAGGAAATCAGTAGTTTAAAAAATACAGTGAGATGATCTTTAGTTGTGTCATTTTATCGCAGTTGCAACTTAATAGTTGGATCTGTCGGTTTTTGCCTGTAGATTTTGCAAAAAAGGGTTAGGTCCTGGGGTGTATATTTATCTGTAGTAGCAGAAGCAAAAATCAAGGCGAAAGACAATTAAACAGAGAGAATGGGGACCACTTCAGGGGAAAAATCACTATGAAAAAAATGGAGATTATGATGTAGTGAAAAGTCACACTAGTCGATAACAAGTTAACTGACCACCATAAACTAAAGAATAACCAAACAAACTAGGACCTAAAAATAATATATAATTAGAATAGACATTCAGATAAATTTGGCTGCTCCGGACCTCATCCATTTTCTACTTTAAGTTCCATTCATTTTCTTACATAAGCTTCTAACTCTCAGCTTTTAAACATGAATTGAAGTTGGATGTTTATATAGTGTACAAGTCATCAGCGACTGCACATTATGGGCACATATACTTCTGCATTAATGTGTTATGATTTTTATGTACTATCTACTGAATCTTAGTTACTGAATATGACTATGATGTTTAGAATATCAACCATTAATCATAGAACACAATGGACAGATATGCAAAGACAAGGATGAAGCAGAAAACTGGTTTGTTGCCCTCAGGGCATTGATTTCAAGGAGTAATTCTCAAAACTGGAGAAGCATGGTAACATGTGATGGTTTATCTTCAGATGTTTCAAGTGACCCACTTCGACGAAGCTCTCAGTCAATTGCGTCAAATAGCAGCAGTGATGTATCTCTTGAGGTCTGATCCATGCTATTGAGAATTTACTAAACTTGCATAATCTTTTACTTGTTCTAACTTTTTTTGTGAGAATGAAGTACTTAGGGAACAATGAAACATTGACGGTTTCGGTAAACAAACCCAAGCAGAAAACTATTAATCAACGTGTATGCTGATATTATTTTTAATTGTTAGGATCTTGCTTGGTGATAAATGCTTACCCGAACGTGTTCTTCATACATCAAATTTTGACATTTTAGGGAAGCAATGTTGGCAAGTCTGCATATATGAGTTTGATTAGTGCATCAAAAAGGTAGATATTAGTGCATCCATTTACGTAGTTAGAGCATCTATTTGGACATTTTAGGGCAGCAAGGGCGGTTGATTATAGTATCGGGAGTAAGATCTAGTAAAACTATTGAGTAACATTGGAGAGAGATTATCAATCTTTATTACCTAAATTCAGTTACTAGATGGCTTAATTACGTAATTCTACACATCTGAGAAAACTGCATTAAGAATGACATTTATAGAATATATCTATCGTATTATGGGAGAAGAAAACCTTCATTGTTACTTCCGGAAATACTGATTTACTTGTTTTGTATAAAATCATTGGGTACAGTGTACACAGATAGCAAGTCATTGTACTGACTACAATGGAAATATGTATCTTTTTAAATAAAGGTCTTCCTGATACAGGCTAATATCTTTAAAGGAGAATGATCATGTATGTATTATTGCTGACACAATGTTCTATCCATAAGGGTATTAGGTTGCGATTTAACATGGGTTAGTAGAGGGTCATGGCTTAGATTATAATTGCCTATACTTTTTGAACTTTATTTGAAGTATATTTGTAATATCATTCTTGGAAGCTCATGAAACCTGACTTTTGGAGAAACAATACATTAGAATCCTCATTGTTGGCATCCTGTTGCTTTACTTAGGATAAGCTTTGCTGATTTAGTTGTTAATCATCTTAGTTTACACTTGAAACAGAGGTTGGTTTCACTTAAAATTCTTAATTGCTCATATTTTTTTTTAAAAACTTTATGTTTGGATGGCAGTCCTGGGAATTTCATACTTTCTTTCTCTCTTAGGATCTTAAGCTGGTAATATCTTGCTGCACTTTTTTACGTGGCTTTTTTGATCACATAAGTTGTCTTGTTGATTATTACAAACTGTGAACACCGCTTAGATATTACCCAAGATAACCGCCGACTTTGGTTAATTTGATTCAAGTCAGTTAATAGTTTATAAAATAAACTATTTTGTTAATCTGATTTGCTAAAAAGGAACTAAATCAGGCACTAATTAGATTTGTTGTCTTTGTTAGAAAGCATAGCTAGAGACATATAAGAAGTTATTTTGTATTGACAAAAGGGATGATTGATGGTTTTTTCTGAATTTGCAGCACAATAACTGTTATGACATCACTGGTGGCACTATCATTCTAGAGTGATAGTCAACTCAAATTTCACTGGATGGAACGTTACGACAAGCTTCTTGTAGGATCCGTTCTCTGTGTAGTTGGAATCTCGACACTTCTCTTCCATGATCACTTGAAGAGCATGTTCATCGAAAGCTCTTTTAAGGCTATGAGAATCTGTACAAGTGCATCAAAATGAAGGGGTTCTAAAATTCAAAGTTGACTTCAAATCTCGACTTCCTAATATGTTTTTTTTTGTTAATTGTACGTGTTTTGTATTTAAACTATGAATGTTAACCTTATTACGTATATAGTTTAATGAATAGTTATATTTAAACGTTTCATTGTCTCGTTGATTTGACTAGTAACCATATAGTACCAGTGTTTATGTTTTGATGAAAGGACGGATTTGTGGTTTTTTCTCCCTTTTATAACTCAATGTGTGATGCTGGACAATTTAAATGCACAGGCAAGCGTCCATAGCTTCAAATATGGTGACAATGATCAATTAAGTGTTGATTTATGCTGAATCTACAAAAGTGCCCCCTGAAAAAAGAAAGATATGACAAGCAACCCCTTGTACTTGGGAAGGAAAAAAGGAGGGGAATGGGAGGGGGTGATTTGTACACTTTTCTCACTTTTCTAATGAACCAATTTCTATATATATATATATATATATATATATATATATATATATATATATATATATATATATATATATATATATATACATATATATCTATACTACTTATAAAGCATGCATATTCACTTCCTAACTCCGAACCTAAATTTTAAGATTCAGCCACCCAAACCTATTTCCGAAACTAAATTTACACACACCAAACCAACATACAATCCTAAAAATTACTAAACCACATAAATCTCTCATACAAACCATTACCCAACAAACACCCATCCTACAATCTAATTTACTTCCCCATTATATTTTTTACACACACAAACTAAAACACACTCATCTTCTCACTCTAAAAAATCTTCTCACTCTAAAAAGAGAAAAACACTCCACAAAAACATCACCACCCTCACAACCCTCCTACTGCCGCCACCACCCTCCTACTGCCGCCGCCACGCTACTGAGCCACCACCCTACTTCCGCCCGACGCAACCACCACACGTAAGTTTTTTAATGTTTTATTTAAGATTCGTATTTTTTTGTAACTTTTTTTTAAAGATAAGTATATTTTTTTTAAAGATCTCCGTTCTTATTTTTATTTTTTGTTATAGATTCGGTTTTTTTTGCAAATCTAATAATTTATTTGTAGATCTATTGTTTTTTTGCGAATCTAATAAGTTTCTTTTATAGATCTATTATTTAAAAAAAACCTTAATGTTTTTTAACATTTTTAAAGATCCGGATTTTTTTTAACGATTTCCGTTAGTTTTTGAAATTTTTAATAGATCCGAATGTTTTTTTTTTCCTTTTTTTTTTTGTTTTTAAAGATCCGTTTTTTTTTAAGATCCGTGAGATTTTTATAAATCCGTCTTTTTTTTTTTTGTATATCTAATTAATTTATTTGTGGATCTATCATTTTTTTTGTAAATCTAATTTTGTTTTAAAGATACTTAATTTTTTTTATAGATATATTTTTTTAAAATATGTTTTTTATAGATCTTTTTTGTTTTTTTTAAAGATCTGTAAGTTTTTTTTATTTTTTTTATAGATCCGAATTTTCTTTTTGTAAATCTATTATTTTTTATTTTTTTTATCAATACATCTATATGGTTTTGCATTTTTTATCAATAGATCTATATGGTTTTGCATTTTGAGGGTTTTTTCCAATCAGATCTAATTAGTTTCAATATATTTCTCTTTTTTTTTGTGAAGGTACCAAAAGAATACTAATGCCGCCGCCCTAAATTGTTGATGTCGCCGCAACACCACCACTCATAACCGCTCCTGCCTCCGCTACACCACCACGTCACAACCACCAAGCCACCACCATTGAATCCTTCACCACCCAACCCGTCAGCAAAGAAAACCTACCACCACTTCACCAAGACCCACCACAAATCCGAAAGTTTTTTCAAGGTTTGAAGTTATTTTATGTTTTTCTTAGTATATATCTATATTTTAAACAATTTTGAAATGGATTTTTTTCACAGGTCTATATCTTTTTTTTTTTATATAGATTTGAGTTGTTGTAGTCTTTCAGCATACGCCTTCTCGGAATTTTCTTCTGCCGTCGCCGCTTCCTTACTGCTGCTATCGGGAACCGCATAATATGGTTTCTTTTTTTATTTTGTTATAAAAGTTTAGTCCAAAGTTTATTGTTTATTTTGTTGATAATATGGTTGGCACACAACTTTATGTTTCTAGCTTGATTGTTTTTATTTTTTGTGCTAGATTTTAGTTTTTTGTTTTAATATGAGTTTTTGTTGCAGATGTCTAATCTTTTGTTTTGTGTTAAGTTTTCGTTAAGCTTTTTTCTAAACAGTACTGTAGGAATCGAAACTAAGTTAAAAAGTTGAAGTTTTTAAATTTTTTTTAGATGTGTATAATTTCTATTCAAATTCTTTTACCATGGGTAAAAGAAAGTAAAAGGTATTTGACCAGCTGTGTAAATTGTTATTGGGAATACACTTTGTCTCAAAAGATGGGAATAAAGTGGTTGTCTCGAAAGAGGCGTGTGTTTCTTTTAAAGTTCAAATGTTTCAAAATTTTTATCTTGGAAAGCTGTTTGTATACAGTGGTTATATGCATGTGGCTAGAAGTTTCAAAGTTTCAAAATGAAGTCCCAATTCTAACTAGCTATATGTTTAAGATTGGAGCCTTTAAAAGGACTTCACACCTAATGACATCCACCTATAGGCTTAAGATAGCAATAAAATACATTATGTTGGCAACAACTATAAAGCATAACTCATTTACCATGGCTTGAAAAATTAATTAATCTAAACCCTGAAAATTACAAAAACCGCAATAAAATATAAAGTTTGATGACCGGACTGATATTAAGAAGCTGTTGCATGACGCAAGAACTTATTAATATTATTTTATTAATCTCTTTTTCAAACAGATTATTGTCAATCCACCATGCAAATTAAAACAATGCCCATCGGAGAAACGACTTACATAGATCAATAGTGTCGGGTTTTGTTGAATATTATATATTGACGTTGATATGCAACTATATTATGTGAAAAACAGCTATTCGAAAAAGGTTCTTTACGTTACAGATACATCTTCCGAAAGAATATTAATAGCCATCGAAATACATTTTAAATTATTTTTAGTTATTTTTATTCTTGAAAAATAATGAATGTCTAAACACTCAAAATTTAAGCTTCCTAATCATTTATAAAAATATACAAATCACCTCCATTATTTAAAAGTCTTCAACCACTAAAACAAATTTAGCCACATTGCCGACAACAAATTCATGTTGTAATTAACACGTTTTGACACATTTTAGGACCAACAAATTAATTTATAAAACACAATAATCTATAGAAAATATTGCGATTGAATAAGCTGTTTATAAGCAAATATTTGTCGCCACTCAAGGTTATAAATAGTATGTGGCGTAACGTGATGGCATGATCAAGCCTCGCAATTTAACGGTTAAGTCAAAGTTCTTACGTTTTTAAGGCGTGACATAAAATGACACAATATATAAAAATACTTTTATATTTATATCATATTTCGTATATATCGAATTTACAAAAAGTGTTTTACATAATGAAATGTAATACTATTCATTTATTTGTTTTAGTTATTATTATTTTTATCAGAGTTGAATAAGAAAACTCGCCTCGCCTCACGCTTTAGCGCGCCTTTCCTGATCTCATTTTACGTCATGCCTAGAGTCGACGCCTTGGACAATTTCATAACGTAGAGGTCACACCTTACGCCTGAACGGTACCTTGGCGCTGCTATGGTGCGTCTTTTAAAACCATGATATGCGCGAGTACCATGTTATATCATGTCGTTGTTGTGCAATTATGCCTTTGAGAAAACAACTATTTGGAAAGGATTCCCAGCGCTACTGATATAATTTTTGAAAAAGAATTGTTCGCCGCTGGAATATTTTCAAAAACTAAAAACCGCTGCCGCTAGGCGCGGGTATTCTATTATACATTTCTGTCGGATCTAAAAACCACTGCCCACAAAATTACGTGAGTACCCTACTATACATTTCTGCCGCTAACCATTCCATAAGAAAAGAATTCCCTAGCGCTACAAAACATTATCGCATATCGTTAATTGTCTGCCGCTAGAAACCGACGCCGCTAGGCACGGGTACTCGCCTAGTATACATATATACATATACATATATATATATATATATATATATATATATATATATATATATATATATATATATATATATATATATATATATATATATATATATATATATATATATATCATATTAGCTAATAACATAAATAAATGTATGTAAATAATTATTTTTAAGTAATGGTTTTATGTAAGTGTTTGTATTTAAATAAGCTAGTAGATTATATATATTTTTAGAATGTATGCTTGTTTTGGTTATTATAAGTGTATAAAATGTTTCACTTATCGTCGGTTTTGTTAAAAATACTTAAAGTTTAGGATTTTTACAAAAACCGGGCATGACCCGTGTATAGGTTTTAGTTTTTCCGAGGTGACTAGATGTCATAATTTTTATGTTTGAGTATTAACCGTTTTATATTGTTTAGCAAACTCAAATAAGTTTTTATAAGTTAAAATATATTACATAAGCTTAGATAAGTTAAAATTGGCAATATTAATAAAAAAAATTCATAAAAATGAGTTTAAAACTTATCTTTTTGGTTTAGTCTAGTTTTTATAAGTTTTAAATTTATATAATAGCTTATAGTTTTATGTGTTGAGTATATCTAGTTTTGATTATAAAGTACGTTTTAGAAACTCGTTTATGAAACGTGTTATGTAGCTTTAAGTATGTCGAGGTGTTAAGTCGAGGTTCATAAGTCGAAATAAGCCGGGAATAAGCGATAGTAAAATAGCACATCAAACACACCCTTACTGTCGTGATATCCTATTGGGCTTCGGCCTACGGAAGTTTGACAAAACACAAGTCCAACCAAAAAAATAAAACTAACCCAATACTCTCAACCCATTTTTACAACAAAGTTAAACAATTCCAATCAATTAAAAGTTTAGACTCTAATGAGTCTTGCCTTAGGAATTCAGTGAGCGAAAATAATCAATACACTCTTAAATTTACATAAACTCACCCTTATTCTTCTCTTGGAAATTGGTACATGGAAGCAAACATCAAAGCCAAAAACCACATCCATTGTGGTTCGACCCACGGTGGGTTCGATCCACAGCAAAACCAAACAAAAACAAACTTTAACGCAAATAATTCATTTAACTAGTGGTGAAGTATGAAAGCAAAAAATATGAAATCAAAACCAACTCTATTTCAAAACCATTTTTACTATCTTATACTTGTGGCCAAAGGTGCAAGCTTCGAACCTCAAGCACACCACTGTGGTTTGACCACAGTGGGGTTTCGACCCAAAATAAAAAGTCCAAACACAACCATATAATGTACCAAAGATTAACCATTATATCCTAGTATTCAACATAATATACCAATAAGTAGAATGATAATCTAAAAGAAATAAGCACTCCATGAGCCAATCTAGTGTTAGTTTGTAATTTATTAGGTGCCATACAAGATTCAATCAACAAAAACAAAAAATCTAATCTTTCCCAAGATTATGTATAAGTCGATTGATATACATAGACCAAAACAAGATTTACAATTTGTAAAATTGATTAGTTCAACAAGTTTAATAACAATTAATATCCATAAATAACAAAATAGGAGAGATTTAAGAAAACCCTTACTATGGTGAGGGTGGTGTCTGTAGGATCATACTTTTTATGTTGTTTGATGATTCGGGTGGTGTAAGATGGTGATGAATCAAGCATGCCATGTTTAGAGAAAGAAAGAGATGAGAGGATGTTTCTTAGAGAGAGAAAGTAAAAACAAAAAAGAAATGTTAGATTAAGAAGCACCACCTCTTCAAAAGATAGAAGAGGTATTTATAGTTACAACCTACACGTCCTCCTGTCGGACTGTGGATCAGGCATACAGTGGGTAAAGACCCGTCCGTCCTCCACGGTGTTGCTCTAAACTAAGCTAACTAACTAATAAACTAGTAAATAACGATATGTCTATGAGCTAACATGTGCTAGAATATAATTGGGGTGACCGACACTTCCATATGGATTTTTCAAATCCTAACAATCCCCCCTAAGGGAGGTCACCCCATGAATTACATTTTGATTCCTAGCATTCTATTTTGTCATCAGTTCTGAGCTCGTAGGCTTCAATTCTTCATGTTCCGCAATCTTTGTGTTTGAGTAGCGATTCATCAAACCGCATACTTTGTCCTTTTAGTGGAGGTCTTTGAACTGATCCACATCTTGATGATCTTTGAGCTTTTCTCGAGATCATCAGCCACAGTAAATCTCTGGATCACCCTTTGTTGTGTTGCCTTCATGTGATGGTGTGACTTTTGGACCGACATGCTCACACTTTCTGGATCATGACATCTTTTCATCAGAGTAGCGGAAGCATTGTTGTATGTCTTTGATGGTCATGATTTTGTTCAATTAAGTGTGTGTGCTGTGAGCATGCGGTTGTGAATTGACTTCTCAATTATGATCAGCTGCAACTGTCTGATGTTCCTGCAAACAACAATTAGCAATAAAACACACGAAAGTGTCTTTGTTCACTTTCGTTGAATACAGTTGCAAGAACCATGGTTCCCCGTTGATCAGTATAAATACTGCCTATGATCAGGTAGAATTCCGAAAAATTTCCTTTACAGGGTTTCACAGCTTGATCTAGCCTTTCTCAAACCGGAGCATTTCAAAGTAGAAAACATGGAGTGAGTGAACCAGCGAATTGAGATTCACTGATTGGTGAAAAATGATTTGAAAAACAATCGCGTATTGCTTAAGAGAAAGAGTTTTGCAATACAACGAAGGTTTTATGAGAAAGATCAATTTTCAATCAGAAATACTTTTACTGAATTTGAAATATGAATACACATTCGATGTGCTAGAGAAAAGAAGATTTGCACATCGAACGGTTTTTCAAAAGTATTCGTCAATTCATTTCCTGGACCAAGGTTGATTCAAGAGTGAATCGCCCCATTGTTTCTATCCATTTGTCACAAGCTTGATCTTTTGAAAGATCTCACATGTCACCCACCAAGAGCTTGTTTGATGTTGGCTCTAGAAGGATTTCCATCTCCATTATGAATACTTTAAATATCACTCGGATATTCTGGCAAATATCACATGGATAATGCGAAGGACTCTTAATAGATATACTTACTTTCCACATTGTGTGAAACAGCAAGTCTTCATTAATTTTGTGTCCTAATGAGATTTTGTGGATGATCTCTTGGCTCTAGACTCGATTGTGCACATTTGGTTTCCTATATCAGAGACTAGGGAGAGGGTCTCCTTCTTCAATATCAACAATCTCTAAGAGAATGTCAATAGATAATATAGGTTCCCTGTGAGAATGAAACAAGTTCTTTTAAGAGATCTTGAGTGGCTTAGGAAGTTTAGTGGAGTGCGTCACTGGGTCCATAACGTCTTGACTTCAATACCGGCGTTACCTTAGTAACCACCAGTAGCATATATGTATTGAACCCGGTTTCTGCCCTAAGGTTGAATTATTGGAGGGCTATTTCTTTTTACCCTTTTCAGATTCATTTCTTTTTCATTATTCAACCCCTTCAGTGCTTACCGAGACTTCATAACTAGAACCTTGTTGGGTTTATTCCAGTTCTAGCTCTATCTCAGTCCGCACTCTTCCCATATTCTCATTTTTCTCCCTTTTTAATCATACCTAAGGACTTCTACACTATCTAGTGGATTGTCCCTGGGTAGATCCCTCCGGTTTTGGCAGGATCGTGGGAACTAATACCTAACCTTACCATCCTTATAGCTCCAATACATAAAGTAATGTGGTCGGTCTTTTGGTATAGTTCTTTCCTTCATGAAACCAATTGAAAAATCATTTGTAAAATCAATCAAGGTACTTGTGATATAAATATCAAAACATTTTGTACCTTAATTGTTTTTGATCATTTTTAGAAATGCTCCCCCTCAACATGTGCATATGATTTTGAAATTGTTTAGCACATGGAGGCAAGAGGACTTTGAAATATTTCCTTGATCACAATTTCCTTAGAAAAAACCTTTTGATTTTCTTGGTAAATTCTCCCCCTTCAAAATGTGCGTTGGTTGTTTGACATCAATTAGCACATAGAGGAAAGAGTTCTTTGAAGTACTTTCACGATCACACTGCCATAAATAAAACCGTTAGAAAATCAATCAAGGTGCTTATGTTAAAACATAGAAGCTTTTATACCTTGATACTTTATTTTCTTTTGAAATGCTCCCCCTCAATATGTGCTTCGAGATTCGAAAGCGTTTAAGACATATGGAAGAGCATCCTGCACTTTTGAATCAAAACGATCACTTGTTATCAGATTTCATATTTAAATCACATTTTCTCCCCCGATCAAAAATATCAAATCCTTTGAGATTTTGGATCCCAAGTGATTTAAATAGGTTTAGAAAACATGGGAGGAAAATGTGTTCATATTAATTTTATTCTGACAGTGGAACAGATTTAGACATTTAAAGATTGTTAGTGTTAGGTATGATAATTTTAAGAGATCTTTAGGAAAAAGAAAATTTTCACAATCAAACAAGAACAGAAAAATTTCATTTTGAAAGATCTTTGAGTTTTAAAGAAAATCATACCATGACATAACATTAGATCTTTAGATCACCACTTTATTTCGTACAAATGGACTTATTTGAAGAAATATTGTTTGAAAATATTTAATTTGAAATCACTTAAGATTTGACAATACAACGTCTGGTTGATTTTCAAAACTTGAATCCAATTTATTTTCAAACAAATATTTTTCTACCATACGAACATGGTATCATCACTATTTATCATGCACAAAGTTACATTAGGTGGTTAAGCTGCTTTTGTTGTTGTTGTTGTTGTAGGGCTGGAAGAAAACCATCTGCTAAAGCAGTGAGACCTCTGAAGTTACATCTATTGTGCCAATTGTCCATAGATATCCAATTAAGTTACGTTTCTTCATTTGTCGACCAAAGAAATATGTTAGATCTAAGGCACTCTCCTTGTGTCAATGATATTTTGTATAATATTATCAAGCAAGCGGAATTTACTTAAGTAATACTTAGAAGATAAATTATATGACGTATGAGAGTAAACACAAGTTAACACAAAACTCAAGCTCCAATATTATTAATGAAATAATACGAGTGATCTTGGTATCACTAGGGTTACACCTTGAAGCTTTCATAGGTAATCTTGTAATGTAATACGTACCTAAGACTATGACCTAGGATCTCCTTTTATACAAGAAGGAGTCCTTTACAAGATAAGTATATAGCTAACATAATAGAATATACACAAGATCTATTCTATACTTATCAAGACGCGTTTAACCTTATCATTAACTGATAGCAGTGGTAATGAAGAACTTGCAGTGGGAATATGTTTCCACTGCTAGTGTTAAACCAAGCAGTATAAACCATAACTATCCGTGGTAACGGATTATTCCCAACAATCCTCCCCTAAACTTATGATTTCTCTGCAAATCAATAAGTTTCTTCAATATGTATTAACTTCAAGGATTTGGGGAATTCAATCAAACACTTCACTTCTTTTCTCTTAACTTTTGTATAGCTCTTGAACACTGATCTTGAAGCCTTTGTAATAATGCTCTGACCTTCTCACTGTCTTCATTAACTCGTATGTGTAAGCTTAACATTACTGTAAGAGCTCCAGCTCTAAGTGGATATTCTTTCTTAGCAAGCATGAAAAAATCTTCTCCATTAGCTGTAGAGACATGATGAACATCACATGAATCATAATAAAACCATTTTGTACCAAGACATGTGAATAAGGTTTTCCAGTAGTCATCATCAGCATTTGGTTCAAAAAGCCTTCTAAGATTTACACATAACTGCATCTCCTTTGTATCTTTGAGATCTTGATCATTAAACCTCTCTTGAACTAATTTCCATAATGTATTAAGGTCATCTTTGTCAAAAGCTTTAATAAGATCTTCAAATGTTATGAAAGATGAAGTTTCTCCTCCCAGCCTTGTAATCTTCCATGTTGAAGCAAGATTGCTAGCAGTGTAAACTTCCCAATCAATGATAGGATGTCGAATTTGCAGTGGTTCTGGATAAAAATCTCTGTCTTCAATCACAATCATTTCAGTCATTTGATCTTTAGTGAACTTCTCAGTAGGAATCTCCTTCTCAGTAGACTTTGTATGATCTTCATCAACCTTAGTCTTCTTAATAGTTTGAGAATCACTGATTTTGGGCTTTCTCTTCAATCTAGGAAATATTCTTTCTTCTTCTTCAGAACCCATTGGAATAAAAGATTTATCTTGTTTCACTGTTCTGTAGTAAGCCCTTTCAACTTGATCATCAGACATTCCTATGAATTGATGCCTTTTCCAGTTACCAACATGACAACAATAAGTCTTCATATATGCAAGTATTTGTGCCTTGGTTGGTTGTCTTTGTTTCTTATGATTCTTCTTGACTGAACTGATTACATTATCAAGTGGTTGATTGTTCTTCATCATAATGAAATCTTTTAACTGAGCAGTTCTTTGTACCTCAGTTAAAGATGCATCAGCAACAAGGTCAATTGCCTTTTTCTTGATTTCTAGATTATTATCTACCAGAAACTGAATATCTTCTTCAGTAGGAACATAACTAAACTCTGGAGCTTTCTCTTTCATAACAGTAGGTTGGACAGTGGAAATTGAATCAGCATCTTCCATTCTATCCAATCTTTGAGCTTCCAAAAAGCTAGCAACTTCTATTTCTTTCAACCTTTTCTTTTCAGCAACTCTTTCAGCAATTTGATCTTCTGAAATCTTCTTAGCAAGTTCTTCTATCATGATCAATCTGAACTTGTCTTTTCTTTGAAACCTTCCCTTTAGGTTGCTGTACATCTTCCATAACTGCTTTACCCTTATTATCCTTCAAAGTATCAAATTCTTCACTTGCAGTGGCAAGAATTGGCTCTGCAGTGGAAATATCATCAGTGGTAAAATCAGTTGCAGTTTGGAAAATGTCTTGATCTTCAAGTTGCTCTCCATGAGTTTCAGCTTCTTTTGCTCCTTCACTTGTAACACCTTCATCTTCAAAATCAATTTTCCTCCCCTCAGTGTCAGAACCTGTTTTCCTCCCCTGTTTGGAGGAATTTCCCAAATCTTGATCAGCTGAATCACCATTAGAAGGTGAGGACGAAGATGAAATCACCAACTTTGCAGTCTTCTTGTGCTTTTTCAACCTCTGCACCTCTTCTTTTAAGGTCTGAATCTCTGTCTTTAACAGTTGAACATCCTTGGCATGTTGCTTCTTGAAAGTAGCCAATGTCTTTTGTAGAGAATCAACCTGTTTTGCTAATTTGGTACACATAACCATCAATTCCAATTGGTTTCCACTGCCCTCAGCACTTCCAACTGTGTTACCTGTTGGGAGAGGTGAATCATGGGGCATTGGTCCAGACTCCTCCATAGTAGGACTAGGTGGAAGTCTAGAACCACCACTGCTTGTTCCTAGACCAAAAGGTTCAGAAACTTGTTGTGTTGTCATGAGAGGAGATGATTGTTTTGACCTTCTCTCATAGGTTCTTGAAACTGGTGGTGTATAATCAATGTTGGGTACATTAATTATAGGTGTAGTTTGTTCAGTTGAAATTTTAGCAAGCAGTTGGGGTAGGAGAGGTGTAAAAATCATATTTCCATCTTTATTCAAATTTTGAAAAACTTTAGGCTTTAGGCAACTGATTTGATAAACAGTAGTGTGAGGTTGCAGTTGAAATTCATTAAGCACAGCTTGCACAAACATTGGATACATTAAAAATTTGGTTTTACTTTGTACATTGCCTTTCATACTGGTAAAAATATAGTTGGACCAGTTGAAAATCTTATCAGTGACTAGACAAACCAAAGGATAAGCCATGGTTGAACTAAATTGCTCATAAGATGTTTTCTTAGGACTAAGACAATGTAACAAGGTATGAATCAAAAATCTCCAGTGGGGACAAAAACCACTCTTTTTGAAAGTAGCCTTTTTATCAGTGGTATCATACCCCATGGATGATAAAGTATCATGAATGTCAGACATAGGTAATGTGATGTGACCATTGAGATCATCCAAGTGAAGTACTCTCCTTAGGGATGCCTCAGTAACATCAATAGTTACCCCATCTACAGTGGCTCTGAGAGCATCCACTGTTTCATGTGTATCTCTATTCTCAAGTGTTATGGACTGAGCAGAAGTCCAAAACTGTTTGATTTGAGAGATATAGATTGTAGGTTTGAAAAGCAAAGCATACCTTATATGAGTGGTATGAAGAAAATCCACAATCTGATGAAAAACAGGGCTACTCTTCTCGGTATTCTTTTGTAAGTAGGCCACTAGGTTGTGCTCATCTGCAAATTTCAAAGAAGCCATAGAAACTTTTGAGGAAAAATATTATTATGTTAGTAAGAATTGAAAGAATGACTAGCCAATTGAGAGAAAAAGATATATAGGATTAGGGTTTAGAATGGATGCGCAAGTAAAATTATCTTTAGAAAGTAATTATAATATAGAAAGAAGATAATTTACTTAAAATATTAACCCTATATATATGAATATCAGTGGTTACTTTCAACGGCTAGTAAAAAATTAATTACTGACATAATCAGTTGTAACGGCTAGAACAACAGTGGTAAAAGAACACTGTCAGTGGAAACTGTGAACTAGCAGTGGTAATTTTTCACAAAAATTTCAAAGAGCAGTGGAAGATAAAATCATTAGAAAACAATACTGCTCCCATTATAGTTTTTAGAAAACTATCAACTATCAACGGATTTGATATGTCTTTACCATGAGTCGTTTGCTATGGACTAGCCAACTCTTAATCATAAAGAATATGGTGAGTTGATAACCATATAGTTTTTGGTAAACTATCAACCATAAACGGATTTGTCAAGTCTTTACCAGTAGCCGTTTGCTCTGGACTAGTTGATTCTTATGTGTATTAGACATGGTGAATCAATAACCATTTGATGTGTATCTCAGATATACACCTTTTAACTCCAACTTCTCATAAAAACATGATATGCAAACTTAAACAAGAATTTCAGTACCCAACAGCCTCCCCTCAACACTAACATAATTATGGATTAAGCATTCCAATACCTGTGACCAAGTACTGAAATCTTCCCACATCAAGACCTTTTGTTAACAAATCAGCATACTTGTCATTAGTATGAATTTTGACAACTTGAATTAGTCCCTTTTCATAACAGTCTCTAATGAAATGATGTCTAATTTCAATATGTTTGGTCTTTGTGTGTTGAACAGGATTCTTAATAATGCATATGGTACTGCTATTGTCAATATGAATGATGGTATTCATAAAATTGTACCCATAGTCCAAAAGTTGATTCTGAAGCCATAAAACTTGAGCACAACAACTTGCAGCAGCAATATACTCTGCTTTAGTTGAAGAATTAGCCACCATTGTTTGCTTCTTGCACTGCCATGACACTAACCTATTGCCAAGATATTGACATCCACCAGTTGTAGATTTTCTATCCAAGCTAGCTCCAGCATAGTCACTATCTAAGTAAGTAAACAGATCTAAAGGAGAATCTCTGGAGTACCACAATCCCAGAGTAGGAAATGATTTAAGATATCTGAAAATCTTCTTCACAGCAGTCAAGTGAGAGAACTTGGGAGTAACTTGAAACCTTGCACAAGAACACACAGCAAACATAATATCTGGTCTAGATGATTTAAGATACATCAAAGAGCCAATCATAGATCTATACATGTGCACATCAACAGCTTCACCACTATTTTCCTTAAGAAGTAGATGTGTAGTCTTGTCTGCAGGAGTGCTAGATGACTTTGCATCAGTAAACTTGAACTTCCTTAGTATCTCAGCCACAAATTTATCTTGATTAATGAAAATACCATCTGGCTTTTGTAATACCTGAAGTCCCAAAAAGAATGTGAGTTCTCCCATAGAACTCATCTGAAATTCTTCTTTCATCAGTTTCTCAAAATCTTTACACATCTCTGTCTTTGTAGACCCAAAAATGATATCATCAACATATACTTGAACAACCAAGATATCATTCTTGTCTTTCTTGATGAACAAAGTTTGATCCACTCTGCCTCTATGAAACCCATTTGCAAGAAGATAAGTAGTTAAGGTTTCATACCATTTCCTTGGTGCTTGATGCAAGCCATACAAAGCTTTAACGACCCTGTAGACTTTGTTAGGATATTCAGGGTCTTCAAAGCCTGGAGGTTGTGAGACATAAACTTCTTCATCTATCTGACCATATAGAAAAGCACTTTTTACATCCATTTGATAGACTTTAAAGCCCATAAAAGATGCATAGGCTAAGAACAGCCTAATTGCGTCAATCCTTGCAACAGGGGCAAACACTTCTTCATAGTCAATACCCTCCTCTTGAGTATATCCTTGAGCCACAAGCCTAGCTTTGTTTCTGATAACAATTCCCATTTCATCTTTCTTGTTTCTGAACACCCATTTAGTACCTATTACCTTCTTGCCAGAAGGCAAATCACAAAGCACCCATACCTTTTGAAGCTTAAATTGTAGCAGCTCTTCTTGCATTGCTTCCACCCAACTTTCATCTTCAAGTGCCTTGTAGACATTCTTTGGCTCCATTTGTGACAGAAAACACATAAATAGTCATTCATTCTTGCCTTCATGTAATTTAGATTCATATATTTTACTTATGAATCCATGAACATCAGGCAGCTTTGTTTGTCTTCTAGTCTTCACAGGTGAATAGACATCCCCAATCACATTTTCAAGAGGATGTGATTTATGAATAGAGGTGTGGGGAGACTGAGGAACTGCAATCTCACTTGGCATATTAGAAATTTCAACATCATTGGCTTGAGCTTCTATATTAACTGGAGTGGTGATTCCTACATCTGGTGTTGCAGTGGAAACACTTTGCCGAACAGTGGAATCAAAATTTCCACTGCTTTCAGAACTTTCAGCATTCAAATGACTATTTCCTTCTTTTCTCAAATCACAAGAAGGATGAGCAACTCCAGTTTTCTGTACATCATTATTATCTGCATAGTCCCAAAGAGGTAGACTAAAATCATCTTGATCATCAGTATCCTCTTTGCTTGGTTCATCATCATCAAGAAACTCTTCTGATCCTGCAGCTTCAAAAGAAGATGTGCTTGTAGAAACAGGCACATAATTCATAGTATTTGTTAGAGTATCAAGATCAAAAAGTCTTTCTGGACCAGTTCCTTTGACATTTACTTTGTTTTCCAGGAACTCAACATGCAGATTCTCTTCAATCTTTTGGGTTCTTAAGTTGAATACTCTGAAAGCTTTACTAACCATGGAATACCCAACAAAATACCCTTCATCAGCCTTTTCATCAAACTTGCCCAGATAATCCAAGGTATTGAGAATAGATACATGACACCCAAATGGTCTCATGAAGTCAAGGGTAGGTGGTCTTCCCCTAAACAGTTCATAAGGTGTCTTGTTCTTTGCCATTACAACTAAAACCCTGTTTTGCACATAGCATGCAGTGTTAACTGCTTCATCCCAAAAAGTAATTGGCAATTTTGAATCGGCCAACATGGTTCTAGCAGCCTCTATCAGTGTCCTGTTCCTCCTCTCAGCAACACCATTTTGTTGAGGAGTTCTAGCCACACTAAATTCTCTTTTAATACCTTTATCTCTGCAAAACTCATCCATAACTCAATTCTTGAATTCGGTTCCATTGTCACATCTAATGATTTTAACTTTCATATCATATTGGTTTTCTACTTCTGTGATAAAAATCTTGAGGATGCCAGTTGTTTCATCCTTAGTTCCAAGAAAGAAAACCCATGTAAATCTGCTAAAATCATCAGTCACCACTAGACAATATTTCTTTAGATTCAAGCTGCTCACTGATGTAGGACCAAACAAGTCCATGTGTAACATTTGAAGTGGGTGAGCAATAGAGTTAACCAACTTTGACCTGCAAGAAGCTCTGTGTTGTTTGCCTTTAAGACAAGCTACACAGGTTTGATCATTTTCAAATCTTTTCTGAGGCAGACCTCTCACCAAACCATCTTTGACAATCTTGTTAATGGTTTTAAAGTTAACATGACCAAGTCTTCTATGCCATAACATGGATTCATCCACTGTGGCCTTTGCAAGCAAGCAAGCATAGTCATTTTTAGCAACAATGTTGTTCATATCAAAGCTATATAAATTGCCTTTTCTAGGAATTTTAAGAAGAACTTGACTTTCATCAGGCATCTTAAAATCCTTAGAGAGTACAAAACACATATCTTTGGTAAAAAGAACATTGTTCATTTTGTCACACATTTGTGACACACTAAAAAGATTATACTTAAGCTCTTTTACATAATACACAGGTTCAAAGTCCAAGTTACCAGTTTTAATAACTCCTTTACCATTTACTCCACCTCCAAAACTGACATACTGTCCATCATATTGCTCAAAATCTGAAAGATAGGACTTGTTGCCAGTCATGTGCCTTGAACACCCACTATCTGTATATCCTTGATCTGATCTTTTTGTTCTTGGATGTTCCTGCACATAAGAGTAAAGAGTTAGTTTCTTTTGGGGACCCAAGCCATGATTGACTTGGATCTGCCTCGTGTATCAATATAGTTAAATCTATCAAAGGTCATTGATACACCATTGGGATTGGTTGTAGAGGTGTTTCCTTTAGGTTTCCATTCCCAACGTGCTGAGGCCTTCACAGCATTTCCCATGTCCCCCATTTTCTTGTTCAAAACCCTTGCAGTGGTAACTTTTGAATGAGCAGTGGTAACTGCTGGTTTCTTTTTAGGTACCTACTGTTGGTTATTATTAACTTTTTTAGTTTGAAAGGTTCTTTTTCCTATTTGTGCAGATTTATTAAAACTTGTTTTAGTGTTTGCACTTTTAACAGGTGACTTAGGGTGAGCAGTGTTAACAGATTTTGCAGTGGCAAGTGTTTTGAGGCCACTTCTAAGTTGAACTGCTCTTGGGACCATTTTGCAATGGAAATTAGGGTGTACATTATGTTGATACTTGTTAGTCTCCACACTTTTATACCCATAGACTTCCCTTCTCCCAACATGATAGTCACAATAAGCATGTAAATGATCAAAACTACCACAGATATAGCATGCCTCATTATTCATAACAAAATCACTACCTAGTTGTTGAGATTTAACATGATTCCAACTCCTCTGGTTACCCCTAGGAACTGTAGGCTTGTTCCTATACATCTCAGCATACCTTACAGTTGGTCTAGGTTTATTAACTGGTTTCCTAGGTTCCTCTGTAACAGTATTAACAACTTTTGGGATAGTAGTCTCTACATTCTTTTTAACATCCTCATCAACAACTGATGAGTCACTAGCACTCTCAAAAACATCATTATCAAGCTTACTCACTTCCTCACTCTTCACCACTGTGTCCTTTAAAGGACCATATTCTCTAACAAGTTCCTTAAAGTCTTCTAAACCTGTATGAGCTAAATCTACACCTGGAGGTGATGGAACACCTCTTAGTGGTGGTGGAACTGTATTATAACCCTTACCAGACTTAGCTTTATCAATTACTTGAGCATTCCAAATTTTATCAATTGACTTAGACTGATGATAACATGTGTCTACAGTTAAATTGACATTTTCAAGTTTCTTTTGGAGTTTTTCAAGCTCCTTTTGGTATGCTTCATTCACAGCAGTTGTATGTTCTACCTCTCTCCTAAGAAGAATCATATCATCATTATAATTTGACTCATTTGCCTGATAGTGCTCTATTTGATTTTCTAATACTGCCATAGCTCTCCTAAGATTTGCCACAGTATAATTAGCAGTATATAATTCTTGCCTTTCATTAGAGTACAAATCATTAAGTCTTTCAACTTCTTTAGCAGCCCTACATGTTTTAGAACAACTATCAAAGTTTTGTACCTCAGAATCAGAGAAAGCCATGAGAGCAAATTCAGTAGCAACAAGAGCAGCATCTGAATGTTCTTCTTCTTGTTCATCATCCATGA
Source organism: Chrysanthemum seticuspe (assembly GCA_019973895.1). NCBI lineage: Eukaryota > Viridiplantae > Streptophyta > Magnoliopsida > Asterales > Asteraceae > Chrysanthemum > Chrysanthemum seticuspe. The sequence continues at coordinate 156,794,573 of BPTQ01000008.1, read as the reverse complement.
AACTCCAATCATAGCTCACACCATCAATAGCCAACATTTCCTTTGGTTCTTCCACAGTTGGTCCCTTCTTTTGCTTGTACCATGTAGACCTGTTGTCCTTGGTCTTTGGTCTTCTACATTCTCTAGCAAAATGTCCAAACTTGTGGCAGTTAAAGCACTCCACTTTCTTCTTATCAAAACCTGCAGTATCATCACCATTAATGTGAATAGACTTGCCAGTCTTCTTGTAGAATTTCTTAGCCCTCATGCTAAGAAGAGCTATCTGCCATTTTATATCCATCTCTTCCAAGTCATCTTCATCAATTTGCTCTATGTCTTCATGAGTTAAGACAGAGCCATCAACTTGTGTGGAGATGAAAGCATAAAAGGTAGGATCTCCAATAGTAGCAACCTTCTTTTTGGAACCTGCAGTGGTACCATTAACATTACCAGTGGAAACTTTAGAACCTACAGTGGCAATATCATCATCACTTTCATCTTCAGAATCATCATTGTCAACAGAATTTGACAACAAAGCCAAGCTACTAGAGCTTGTACCAAGTTTCCCTGCCTTCTTCAACCTTTGCTCAATAAGTTTGAAGTCGTTGTAAAGATCATTGAGCTTCATTGTTTCAATGTCTGTTTTGTTTTCCCATACAGTAACATTGGTTTGAAACTCTGAAGGCAAACTTCTTAGAAACTTCAAATTTAGGTCTTCCTTTTCTACCTCAATGCCAAACACAGTTAGTTGTGTAACAATCTTCTGAAGTTTGGTAAAAATGCTATCAAGTGAGTCATTGCTTGAAGCAGAGAAGTTTTCATAACTTTGCTTTAACAATGTCTTCTGAGTCTTCTTTGTTGCATCATTACCACCAAACACTGAGCAAATTTCTTCAAACAGTTCTTTAGCAGTCTTGAATTTGCTGAATGCAATAATCTGGTCTCTAGGAAGAGTCATCAGCAATAGACTTCTAGCTTTAAGATCATTCTTCTTTTGAGCTTTTTCAGAATTTGATTCAGGCACAGAAACTTTCACAACATCTGTGTCACCAACTTTTGAAATAGTGGTCACAGATTTGAAAGAATCACCAAGTTGAATGATCTCCCATAGAGCATAGTCATGTATGAGGAAGTATTGCTCAATCAGTATCCTCCACATCTCAAACTCAATAAGCTTAAGCTTAGGGAGTCTGGGTGTAGAAGAAGAGTTTGATTGATTGTTTTCCATCTCCATTGTCTTGAGAGAGTAAGTCAAGCTAATTCTTTGGATCTTCTAAAACAAAATATCAGAACCTTGCTCTGATACCACTTGTTAGATCTAAGACACTCTCCTTGTGTCAATGATATTTTGTATAATATTATCAAGCAAGCGGAATTTACTTAAGTAATACTTAGAAGATAAATTATATGATGTATGAGAGTAAACACAAGTTAACACAAAACTCAAGCTCCAATATTATTAATGAAATAATACGAGTGATCTTGGTATCACTAGGGTTACACCTTGAAGCTTTCGTAGGTAATCTTGTAATGTAATACGTACCTAAGACTATGACCTAGGATCTCCTTTTATACAAGAAGGAGTACTTTACAAGATAAGTATATAGCTAACATAATAGAATATACACAAGATCTATTCTATACTTATCAAGACGCGTTTAACCTTATCATTAATTGATAGCAGTGGTAATGAAGAACTTGCAGTGGGAATATGTTTCCACTGCTAGTGTTAAACCAAACAGTATAAACCATAACTATCCGTGGTAACGGATTATTCCCAACAAAATAGTTGCCCTTTCCTTTCGTCATCCAATCATCTTCTTTTGTAGGATCCGGATCGGGAACATTCTTATGTACCATGATATCTGCATACGTTAGTGGACATACATACAGATATATGGGGATCGACAACACCCAAACAACAATCGACTAATAAAAGTCAATCCAACATATCAATCAGATCATACAAAGGCATGGAAATTATGTGTTTATCAAACTCTAATCATCTAATCCTAATAATCATATCCTAGATTCCTAGTCCTTCAACATAGGCAAATATCTTTTTCTGTTAAGCATATAGGATGATTATATAAGCCCGTTAGATGACATAAATTTGAAAACATTCTCCCCCTCAATCAATGACTCTTTCTATGAAAAGTTTTAAACAAGCTAAAGTCATTGATTGGGTTTTGCAAATTTATGAAACACTGATTCTGATTGATTATCAAGCAACTTATATTCCACCATTTTGAAAACAAATATTTTTCTGAAGAATTTTGAGAAAGAAAAACATTTGTGTAGGAACAGTAGTCCTTCGACATACTTTCCTCATTTAGATTTTGGATAAGTGCTCGAAATTTATGAAAATTGGTTTAGCGCAGCACTTTCCTTTCTTTAAAAACGGGTTGCATATCTGAAATGATAGCAAACCATAGATTTAGCACAGGTTACAGTCTGAGATTACTGCAAGCCATAGTTTTTTTTTTTGGAAAAAAAATATTTACACCTCCTGCTCGAACTTCATCTAAAGTCATGTGCCATTATTGAATGACATTTCTAAGACCGTAGATGTTATCTATACCAGAAGACATGTCTTTAGAAAAACAATATTTTTGGAATTTTTCAAATTTTCTGATTTTTGTGGATTTTTGTAGGTTTTATATTTTTCTATTTTCTTTTTGTTGGTTTTATATTTTGGGTTTTGAAAAATATTTACAGAGAAGATAGAAGATGAGATAGTTTAAGAAGATGATGATACGAGTACCGAGATAAGGATACCGATCAGCACGTTGTGGAAGATAAAAATCAACATCTCTTAAACTTTCACCACCAAAGCTTTCGAGGCTCCAGAATAGTCGTCACAACTTTGAACCTTCAGAAAGTGAGACTTTGGTTGCTTCCCCCCAAACCAAAAATCCATTAGATGAGCAGATTCGAAGCTCTATTTCAAGCTTGCCTTAGCCAGGTGCACAGAGGAGCACACCATTATCATAAATCCTGCTGCTCCTTTTAAGAACGGTAATCAAGATTCTTCGTTCGGGGATATATCATCAAATGGAACAGCAACGTATCATCCCACACTTTGAATAATTCTTCTCATATTTCTTTCCTCTGAAGTCCGAAGTGATGCATACCAAAAGTTGTCAAGAGACCAATTCCCCCAAGTAATTGAATTGATGAAGTCAGTCTCATTGAATAAATGTCAAGAACCCGAATACACACATATACCTGTCAAAAGAATAACTGATAACACCTCCCTCATGTTCACATTTATCTTCCCTGACGATTGTGTATAACGTTCAAGAACCCGAAGTACACATATACCCAAAGAAAGAATAAGTGATAACATCTCCCTCATGTACACATTTATCTTCCCTGAATATGTCCCAATTGTGTACCTCATTTATCAACAGAAACTGTCTCTCACATCTCTTCCCCCATGTAGTTGGAATAAGAATACTAGAAGCCACGAGTACACTGAGTTTCTCTGCGGTTATGACCTTTGTCTTCCCGAAATAACTTCAATCAAGTAGAAGTATTAAGTTCATCATGTGTACTTGTTGAGCTTTTAGATGTTTGTCTCCTTCCCCTTTACTGGTTTCGATACTTCAGAATCAACAATACATTGTAAGCCCATATACTAGAAATCCTTTGAGAAGAACACTTGAAGTCATGTGAGAATCAACTTGCCGAAGAATAATGTGAGCAAATCTAATTAGGGGTTATATATGACGTTTCACTCTCCCCCAATTAGTGCTCTCCCCTAACTTGACAATCTTTTTGATAAATGCCTGGAATAAGAAGAAGTCTTTGGATAATCAAATGCAACTCGTCTTTAGTCTTCTAACATACAGTAGAAAATGTAGAACATACTGTAGACTCGACCTTCTTCAAGATTGTCCATTTGGGAAATAGGATGTTAACATCTTCTTCTCACCAAATGCATTCCAATTAACTTACATATAGAAAATCACCTTAACTCAAATCCCTCCCAATCAAACAAGAACATAAAGATGTTCATCAAGGAAATCAGCCCCGCAACTGGAAGCACTTTGTCATTAATCATATCAGCCCGTGAGAAGATGTCAACCAACAGCTCTTAGAGGAAATACCATGTGAAGATGAACCGATAAGAAGAAGCTCGGTTCTTACATGAGTTTGGAGCCGTATGACCATTTATTCTCAGATGTCTATCAACATGCACTCCCCCTTAAGAATTGTATACGAAGTTGCCAATTACCATTCTTGATTAAACAAGTGAATATCATCCAAATGTAGTCTATTCACACTTCTCCTCCTCAAAGGTTTCATATGATGTCGCCATCACCATTTTAATTGAGCAAGTGGAATAAGATTACTAGCAACGGTAGTTCGGTTCACTTGATGAATTAGCGCGCATGGAAAAAGCATGAAGCATGTTGATGAGAAGGGTCATAATAAGAAGATTTCTCTTCTTCCGAAGATAAAGTGCACTGACACGTACACTTTTCTTTTCTTTAGGGAACGAGGCTTGAACTGTTGTGTTCAAACGTTATAAGAAGATTTCTTTTCTTTGAAGATAAAGCGCACTGAAGCCTATGCTTTTCTTTTCTTTAACGAACGAGGCTTGAACTGAAGTATTCAAGCGTCATAATCTCTCTCTTTACTACATTTCTTGGCAAACTTGTTATCAACCCCATTATTATTTATGATAAGGTTTTGAAATGTACCTTTTTGAGGGGTCGTGTAAGCCCTTATTTGATCACTTTTGTATCCGTTATTACTTAATATCGTTCCTTTTCACTTTTTAGGTCTCTTGAAGGCAAATTGCTGTAATGGCACTTATTTGGACGAAAAAGCGCGGATATACGAAGAAAATGGCCAAAGTCAAGAATCGAGACACTCAAGCTGCTGAAATACAAGGTGACGGCATCACTGCTTAACTGCGACGCCGTCGGAGCATTTTGTGACGACACAGAAGCCAAATTTCTTATTTTCAAGTGACGGTGTCATGCTTTAAAAGAGTAGGCCATCGCAACTCAGACGGCCTAGATTTGATCCAGACGGCGTCAGAAGCTGAAGAGGACGGCGTCACAAGCACAAGGTGATGCCGTCGCAAGACTAACGTGGCCAAGACGAAACCATAATGACGGCGACCCGACGGCGTCACAAATCATAAGGTGACGCCGTCGCATATGTAATCTTATATATATAGAATCCGAATTTTTCAGTATTTGTGTGTAGTCTTTTGGAGTAAAAACCTAAACCGAACCAAGGCTGTCTTGTACAGTATTTTAGGGTTCCAAACCCTATCTTACATCAAGATAAGTGTTTTACTTCATTAATTCAATTATGTCTTCAATTATTTGTGTGTATGCTTGCATGTTCTCCATGTCCGGCTAATTTACTTGTGTGTTTGCTTAGGGAATATGAAACTTAATTATTAAATATTGATTGGTTGTCTCTTATCTTAATTGATTAATGATCTAGTAATGCGATAGGTCATTCGTTATGTAATTAATGCTTGATTAATCTTTGTGAACCTTAGGCTATAGCACTTAGAGCGGTTGTAGGCTAAACCATCCAAAGAGGGCCTTAGAGTTAGAGTTTATAATGCCTAGAGGGTTTTGTAGACGAGACCCTTTGGTAAGTTCAAAGAGTTAGGGATAAACGCATACCCTACGACTTTAGACACACAACGCGATTAAGAATAAGGACGTGACAATTCAACCATCAATAGGAGATAATTAAGGAGTAATAAAACCTAAGTGAACACATCTTTAAACTATCATACGAGCACACAATAATCAGACATAGACTACATACACCCTAGATTAGATAATTAGAAAAGTAGAGTAATCAGTAGAAATACCAACCCCCAAATCCAAACCCCGAGATTCGTACCTTTCCATTTCCTAAAAAACATAAAAAGATAAAAAATAATCTTCCTCAACCCCAACCTTAGCGTAGTAACTTCTCACTAGCATTCCTATTCCTCTAGAGAATGATATCAATACCCGTGGCTTACCCTAATACTACACTACAACAATTAGGTTCACTGCCTAGGGTGTTATAAAACTTGCTCAAAGAAAAGGAAGTTCCTTTGACCCCGAACGACGCGTGTAGCGTTATCAAGTTTTTGGCGCCGCTGCCGGGGAATAGAATGCTAGTTAGTAGTCCACCTCGTTTAGGTTTCTTTGCTTGATTCCTATCAAGTAAATTATTCTCAATTTTTAGCTTTCTCGTAGTCTATCCCCCTTCTTCGTGACCTTTGTTCGTAACCCCATCAGTTTTCATCATGGAAGGTGATAACCAACCACCATTCATCAACCTACCACCAAATGACCCACCAAGAGCTCGTACTCTTGGTGAATACTCGAGACCAAGCCACCTAGGATATAGGAACCCCATTGAGCTTCCCGACCAAGCCCAAACTACGGCCCTGCGATCCGACACCATCCGGTTGGTGCAAAACGGATGTACATTCCATGGACTTTGTTCCGAAGATCCTAATCAGCATCTGAGGGATTTCCTCAAAATTTTCGATTCCATTGACCTTGATGCTACTACTCGGGAGACCACACGCCTGCGTCTCTTCTAATTCTCTCTACGGGACCAAGCTAGTAATTGGCTTGAGCGACTTCCTGCCGGCTCCATCTCAAGTTGGGATGATCTCACCTCTTGCTTCCTTGCTCAATTTTTCCCACCGGGGAGAACCACTAAGCTTAGGAATGACATCTTAATGTTCCAACAACGTCAAGGTGAATCTCTCTACGAAGCATGGACTCGATTCAAGGACTTACTCCATAAAGTCCCTCATCACGGCATTGATCTTTCGCTCCAAGTCCAAATCTTTTAGGATTATGTCAACTTCCCCACCAAGCGATCCATTGACCAAGCGGCCGGTGGAAAACTTAGTGATCTCACCGCGGAAGAATCATGGGGTATAATTGAGGACCTTGCTCTCTATGACAACGAAAGTTGGAATGACCCCCGTGAGTTGCCCAAAACCGTTAAGGCAATCTCCTTGCCTCCCATTGACTCACAATCTTTCGATCGTAGGATGATCGAACTTGAAGATCAAGTTAAATTCCTAATGATTTCCTACGAAAATCCTAAATCTTCACGCCAAGTGAACAAAGTTTCTTCCTCGTGTGAGCCGTTTTGTGATCCTCATAACACGCGCACTTGCACCCGATCCCCCGAACATGCTTCCGTTGACTACGCATCCTCGCGTATTAATGGAACGGGAGGAAGATTCCCTACAATACCCGGAACTAGGAATTTCAATGAAACCCGAGAAGCATGGAAGGGCAAGCCCGACTTCTATTGGGGATAAACCAAAGAATTCACTTCAAATGATTTTTCATGGCCCCCATCTCACGGTCCTAACCAACAAAACATTGAGGGGATGTTGCAACACCTAGTCGCATCCCAAGAAGCTCAAATAGCTAAGCTCTCGGACCGTTTTAACCAACAACAAGCCGAAATGGATAGGAAGATAGATAACCTCTTGAAAGCCATGACCAATAGTGATAGGAAGGTTAATGATATCTCAACCCCTGAGCCTTCTGGTGTAGAGATTAAGGACCCAAGTAAGTTAGCTAAACACATCCAATTCGTCAAAACCATCACCTCAGTAAAACCCAATGGAACAAATGACGAAGAGGACCATATACTTGAGAATAATGAAACAACCGAGGAAGTATATGAAGTAGACAATGACTATTTCAATAAGTTTCCTATGGAAGAAGAGCTATCTCGCCACCCTCACTTAGTGCGTGACCTCCGTCACCTGTATGTTAGGAAAAGCCCTAGAATCAAGTTTGGGAACCCTTGGAATCTTAACATACCATGCTGCATAAGACACCTTTTCGTGGCAAAGGCCTACATTGATCGCAAATCCCCAATCAACATAATGACTAGAACCTACTACAATTGGGTAATGAAGAAGCCTATTCCAACTAGGCAAGACCCCGATAATCCTAGGGTTAGGTGCAATTTTCTTGGTAGAGTTAAGGGATTGCCCGTTTATGTAGGTAGTTTCACGTTTCCTACGGACTTCATAATTGTGGATGATATTAGCACGGCCATAGATCCTAGCTTGTCCCACGTTATTCTAGGAAAACCTTTCATAGAAAACACCGGGATGACTTATGATCCCTCATTAGGAATAGTGCGATTCAAGGATGAGACCGATGACATAGCTTACCAAATGTCGTTTAAGATTGAGAAGTTTTCATCACTCTCTAATGATGAAAAGGAACTTAAACTATCGGTCTGTTATAGGAATGAGGAGGATAAAGAAAAAGGAGTAGATTATGTTATGGCTAAGATTTTCGGATTCTATAAGGATTGCTTGAACTTAGGACCGAAATATAGGATCGAATGGGGAGAGGATGAACTCTTAGAAAGAAGCATCATAGGGCACTTCTACAACATGGAATCCCCCAATAGAGACTGTCATGACGAAGGAGGTGACGATAATGAAGTTACGTAGGAGCACGACTACGAGTCTAGCTACAAGACTCATAAATAAAGAAAAGCGCTTCGTGGGAGGCAACCCATGCTTAATTGTTTGCTTGTTAGTGTCATATATCTTTTATTGATTACTTATTCTCATGTTTAAATTTGTAAAAATGCTTTATTTTGTTTTTAACCTCGTCTTAATTGCATATAAAGGTATTTTACATAAAGGATAAGTGTAGGGAGGATTACACACGTTTTCAAAGAAACGTAAAACATGAGAATAGCAATTCATTAAAAGATATATATGTGTGCTTGTTCGAGTCAAATGCTTGTATCGAGTCATAATGGATGTTTTGCAGAAATTTTCCAGATTCTAAAAATGTAAATTTTCCAGAATTTTTTCTAGAAAACCGCAGACCAGTTTTTGTTAGGATAACCTGACGGTGTCAGGATCGCAACCTGACGGCGTTAGGAAGGAGTAAAAACAACAGATTACTTTTTTCTCGTTTTCTGAGCTACTTATAAATTTTTGGAATTTTTCAGGTCTTAATTTTCCAGAAATTCTGTAAACATCCATTCCACAAGCATTATATCCTAGTTTAGTATAGTCTTATATATATTATTACCGCCGATTTTACGCGAAGGTTTCGTTTGTTTTCTTCGAATGTGCAGGTTTTATTTATCAAGAAGAAGAAACAAAAGATTGGAAGGAGCTTTTCACGCATACATTTTTCTTGGAAAGGATTTAACCACTACTTCACACACGGATCCTACCGAGCTAATCAGGGGAGTCCTAGTTTCTTTCGTTTTTAATTACCTTCCATTATCATAACTTTGATACTTTCGGGGAACATTGGGGACAATGTTCAGTTTAAGTGTAGGGAGGGAAAATAAAACGGGAACTTAGAAACTATGCTTATCCTTGATTATTTACTTTGTCCAATTGTATTTGTGTAATAAACCATGAGAAAATGTCGGTTTAGGGTAATTTTGGCACCAAATTTAAATTTTTTCATGACATATAGGAGTGGGCCATTAGTCTTAACAAAAGCGTCTCACGGATAGGAAGTTGCATGACTAGCACAAAAACCCTTTACCACCTAAATTCCACCCAAAATGTGAGGATCACCCTTAGATTAATAGGAATTAAAGCATTCATCTTTAATGCTTAGAGTGTGAACCGGTAGTATATTAGATTCTAGAACTTGTTTTGTGATGCATCCCGAGATCGCTAGTGAGACTAAACTTGTGTAGTTAGGAATAACTAAATGATAAGAGGCATTAGGATAACCCTTGTTTGATACCCGTAATATAGTTACTTCTTCCACATCGGTTGAGTAATTCCCCCACAACTTTGCGTTGTACTCATTTTTAGTACACGATACCCCTAGTTAACCCCTCAGAGCCTATCCTTTTCGCGGTTCTGGAATATCAATGAAGAGCATTGTTTACACCCCAACCCCAAATATACACCCAAATCGCCTTAGCCTACCTTGTATGCACTCACTTTTAGTGCATTATTGTTATCACCCTAAAAACCCTTAGTTCAATTTTCTAGTTGCTTGCATGAGTTGCTAAATCGAGTCATATCCTTTGTACACAGTTTTGGGACGATTGGGACTCATGGGAAAAAGTTAAAGTTTATGAAATGACTGGAAGGGAACGTTAAATTCCCTTATTTGCGTAATAACGTACCCCAAGTGTTTTGACCTTTTCAATTCGGGTCAAATTAGTGTTAGAGTAATAAAAACTCAAGTGTAGGGATGTGCCTATAAATCCCTATCATTTTGATGTTACCGTAGAGGATGGTAGAGTAAAAGTGTAAAAAAAAAAAAAAAAAAAAAAAAAAAAAAAACATATGGGCTACCATCCTACATCTATCCTTTAAATTTATGTTTGTTTGTTTCAGCTATCTAGACTTTAGAGTGTCGAGTCTTGGCTTAGCAACGCCATTCTTCGTATGCTTGTAACATAGAGATTTTTGACTTGCCACCACTAAATAGCCTATCCCACCAAACCCTTTGTTTCCCTACCGTGAGCCTAACATTACAACCCTTTAAAGACCTCTTTGATAGTCTTTCCTAGGTGCTTATGCCAAAGTGATGGAGGTTTGATCTATTCTCAAGCCTATGGTAATCTATGTACTAGGACCGGTTAATGAGTGTTTATCTTCCATTTCCAACTTGTTATATTTCATATACACCCGAGAGAGATGCGAGTATCCAAACACCCCATGTGAGGTGCTAGTATGTAATTTCCGTGCTTGTTATGATTTTTGCGGGGCTTATATGTGTTGTGGACTGTTTTAAACCAATGCTTCATGACCCCTAACTTATAAATTAATTGGCTAAAAGCACATTTGCTTGAGGACAAGCAAATACCAAGTGTAGGGATATTTGATAAGGTTTTAAAATGTACCTTTTTGAGGGGTCATTTAAGCCCTTATTTGATCACTTTTGTATCTGTTGGGAATTACAAGTTTGAGTTGATAAAGACAAAAAGAATGAAACAAGAGGGACTTAATATGACAAGAAGGAAACCTACTAAAAGATGGAATGGCTTGCTTGCAATGAAAGTTTTATTATTTAGTCCTTATCCTCTAGTATATAAAGAGGACATAGGTGTAGGTTTTTAATTAAGTCTTCAATAATGTAGTCGACTAAAAGGTGTGTGTTTAGCCTAGACGTTAGGGAAGAACGTCTAGGGTTTTAGATTAGTGTGTCCTAGGCGTATGGTTCATTGTAAACGCCTAGGTTATTAGTTTAGTTAGTAGACGTGTTCCTATAAACGTCTAAGATTATTAGAGTATTAGTGAATGAAAAACCTTGTTCAATAACAAAGTATTGTTTTGATTATTCCGTTGCGTATTATGTTTATTATCTTTGTTATTGATCCCTAGCCGAGCTTATAAACGATCTTATCAATTGGTATCAGAGCGGGGAGCTCTTGATATAGGGAATCACAAGGTTTTATGTGTCGAAGAATGATGAAAAAGACAAAAAAATTCGGAGCTAAAATTTTCGTATTTTTTATACAGCACTGTTTTGAAACGGCGATAACTTTTTCGTTCACCGTTGGATCGGGATGAAATTTTGGGTGGATGTTCTCTATATGACAATCTAACTTTCCACCAGAGGGATTTTTAATTGGAGGTCTGAGTCAAAAGTTATAAAGCGTCGAAGTTGGCTGCTGAGAATGGTTTTTCAGATTTGATTTTTAAGGTTGTCGAAGTATACTGTTGCGAAAAGGTGCATTAATGTGGTCCTATGTTGCTGCTGCTATCTCGTACTACTGATTGGTCAATTAATTCAAGTGGATGTTAACTACATGAAGAAGGGTAGACATCTTTATTTATTATGTCGGTTGTGAAGTTTTTTGTGCCGACAAGTGAATGTGATTTAATGGGATATCTTGTATTTTTTTTTTATGATCTGCGCATGAGTGAGAAGTATGATGGAATCAAGATGCAATTATTTAACGTACTAAATTGCTACGTTTAAATTATATGGAGGTTGGATCATTAATGATGGTCAAATAAGTGGTACAAATTATGAAAGAAGTGATCACGTGGGTGGTTGAGTTTAAACTTGATATAGTGAAATTGCATGATGGATTGTTAACCTTATACAATTTTTTAATCGTGGTCATATTGGTTTTGGAGGAGCTGCATGTTATTAATACGTTGATTAGTGATCCGACGAAGGTGTTTGAAAAACTTTATTATTCGAGAGTTTACACATGTTATAGAAGCAGATACAACAGATTATATGTCATGGTTCGAGCAAGTTGTGACTGTATTTAGTTTCATGATTTTGTTTACACATAAAGATGGTGCTGCTGGGACCCACAATCATCAAAAACAATGGCTATCATCATATAATTCAAGAGGTAATCACATGGATCATTGTATATTTCGATTGGTCTATATATGTCGTTTTCTGCTGTTACTTTTTCAATGATATGTTATTCGCATATGATGGCACGTGGAGTATCAAAGTCTTATGAATACTGGTCTTGTGGAGATAGTTGTTTGGCTACTGTGTCATCATTAGATTGAAGAAAAGTTGAATCAAGTTGACTACTATTTGCTACTAATTTAAAGTACTGCTCGGAGGTTTCGAAAGTACTGTTAAATTTTAAAGTACTGTTGTTTAGAAAACGAAAGTACTGCTGCTTGGAGCTGTTGTACGTGTGCTTGGACGGTACACATGGGTTGGTGAAGTATGCATGGCATCTTAAGAAGACAAATTTGGAGGTGCATATTAGTAACACACAGATGAAAGTACGATTTTATCAAGTTCTTATTAAGGTACTGCTTCGACGAAGATGAAAGTACTGGTAATTTGTTAAAGTACTGCTGCTGCTGCATGATTTTTAAGTACTGCTCATTGATTTTTAAAAGTACTGGTGATCAGACGAGATGAAATTTTTAAGGTACTGCAGTTTATTTCAAAGTACTGCAGATTTTGATAAAAGTACTGCTCCTTTCCAAAGTACTGCTCATGCTATATTACGAGAAGATTTTTGATTTAAGGGGAAGTCGAGCATGATTTTTGGATGACACACACAGAGGTTATTGTTCACACACACAGGAAGTAATTTATGTTCTTAAAAGGATTTTAAAAAAGGCTCGTTATGGAGATTTATTGAAGAATTGATTACGAAGAGGATTATTTATCACTTATTTGAAGGTGAAGTGGAATTGCTTGGTTTGTGTTCTTATCATCTAGCTTGATGAATCTAGCAATGTGTGATTTTTCTTATAATGCTCTATGCACACATTGTCTATCACTTGAAGGAGTTACATTGTAGTGCTCAGTGTCTCATACTAGTTGAGGATTCTTTTCAAGGGATTGCGGTCTACTTATCTTTGGTTCGTATAAGTATGGAGTTCCGTGGATAGTAACGATTTAAGACACAAGTTTGGGAAATTTTACTTCTTCATCAAGTTCGTTATATTTGGTTTTCTTCACAAAGTGATCATTACATAGAGCTTACAGATTTTGAAGAATCAAGAAGATGGTTAACATATGGTTTTCAGGGGAAGCTTATTGTTAAATGTTTAACCATCTACATGCATCACTCAAGGGGAAGTGTTTGATTTTTACTACTGTTGATCATTATTACTATTGCTAGTTGAAGTTTTCTACTGTTTTGGATCCATTTTTCCTATGGTGCGTAATGGTGGGTGATTTGAAGCATTGGAAGTCTTAGATTGGAAGTATGATATTGGTTCGTGGTGGTCAAGATCATTATTTGCATACGTTCCCTATTTAGATAATAACAAAAAGGGGAAGAGATGTTTGAGTGGCATGGCATGGATTAAGGGGAAGACAAAGGAAGACATACTTGTTTCATTCATGGTGAGATCCCTGATCTCAATTTCTCTACTTCGTCTAGGGAAGTTCGTTCAAGAATGGTTTTGTCATTATCAACTAGGGGAAGATTGTTGGGAATTACAAGTTTGAGTTGATAAAGACAAAAAGAATGAAACAAGAGGGACTTAATATGACAAGAAGGAAACCTACTAAAAGATGGAAGGGCTTGCTTGCAATGAAAGTTTTATTATTTAGTCCTTATCCTCTAGTATATAAAGAGGACATAGGTGTAGGTTTTTAATTAAGTCTTCAATAATGTAGTCGACTAAAAGGTGTGTGTTTAGCCTAGACGTTAGGGAAGAACGTCTAGGGTTTTAGATTAGTGTGTCCTAGGCGTATGGTTCATTGTAAACGCCTAGGTTATTAGTTTAGTTAGTAGACGTGTTCCTATAAACGTCTAAGATTATTAGAGTATTAGTGAATGAAAAACCTTGTTCAATAACAAAGTATTGTTTTGATTATTCCGTTGCGTATTATGTTTATTATCTTTGTTATTGATCCCTAGCCGAGCTTATAAACGATCTTATCAGTATCCGTTATTACTTAATATCGTTCCTTTTCACTTTTTAGGTCTCTTGAAGCCAAATTGCTGTAATGGCACTTATTTGGACGAAAAGGCGCGGATATACGAAGAAAATGGCCAAAGTCAAGAATCGAGACACTCAAGCTGCTGAAATACAAGGTGACAGCGTCACTGCTTAACTGCGACGCCGTCGGAGCATTTTGTGACGACACAGAAGCCAAATTTCTTATTTTCAAGTGACGGTGTCAGGCTTTAAAAGAGTAGGCCGTCGCAACTCAGACGGCCTAGATTTGATCCAGACGGCGTCAGAAGCTGAAGAGGACGGCGTCACAAGCCCAAGGTGACGCCGTCGCAAGACTAACGTGGCCAAGACGAAACCCTAATGACGGCGACCCGACGGCGTCACAAATCATAAGGTGACGCCGTCGCATATGTAATCTTATATATATAGAATCCGAATTTTTCAGTATTTGTGTGTAGTCTTTTGGAATAAAAACCTAAACCGAACCAAGGCTGTCTTGTACAGTATTTTAGGGTTCCAAACCCTATCTTACATCAAGATAAGTGTTTTACTTCATTAATTCAATTATGTCTTCAATTATTTGTGTGTATGCTTGCATGTTCTCCATGTCCGACTAAGTTCCTTGTGTGTTTGCTTAGGGAATATGAAACTTAATTATTAAATATTGATTGGTTGTCTCTTATCTTAATTGATTAATGATCTAGTAATGCGATAGGTCATTCGTTGTTTAATTAATGCTTGATTAATCTTTGTAAACCTTAGGCTATAGCACTTAGAGCGGTTGTAGGCTAAACCATCCAAAGAGGGCCTTAGCGCTAGAGTTTATAATCCCTAGAGGGTTTTGTAGACGAGACCCTTTGGTAAGTTCAAAGAGTTAGGGATAAACGCATACCCTACGACTTTAGACACACAACGTTATTAAGAATAAGGACGTGACAATTCAACCATCAATAGGAGATAATTAAGGAGTAATAAAACCTAAGTGAACACATCTTTAAACTATCATACGAGCACACAATAATCAGACATAGACTACATACACCCTAGATTAGATAATTAGACAAGTAGAGTAATCGGTAAAAATACCAACCCCCAAATCCAAACCCCGAGATTCGTACCTTTTCATTTCCTAAAAAACATAAAAAGATAAAAAATAATCTTCCTCAACCCCAACCTTAGCGTAGTAACTTCTCACTAGCATTCCTATTCCCCTAGAGAACGATATCAATACCCGTGGCTTACCCTAATACTACACTACAACGATTAGGTTCACTGCCTAGGGTGTTATAAAACTTGCTCGAAGAAAAGGAAGTTCCTTTGACCCCGAACGACGCGTGTAGCGTTATCAATTTAGTAGGCTCTTTTTCGTGACAGCTGATGGAAAAAACCCAATAAGATGAATTTGACCTTGAAGTAAAATATCCCGAACTCGTGACTTAAAATTGCACCAATGTAACGAAGAGCGGTGCCAAGAGTTCATGCACCTTTGAATCCCTAAGTACTTTGTACTCTTCATCCAACCAACCATCAAGTATAAGACGTACATCACCTCTTGAAAATCCAAAATTCAATGTGACACTGAGCACTACAACGTAACTTCTTAAAGTGATAGTTATTTTGTGGTGGTAAAACGAAAAAGAAAAATCACCCAGAAATAACTAGATTTCCAAGTCTTCGTCTTTGAAAATGTTAAAAGCTCGAACAAGGATCTCGAAGAATCTTCATCCAACCATCCCCGATACCTTCAGGTACTAAGTACACTCACCCATGATATTTCACTTCAATCTCAAACAAATAATACTCAATTAACGCCGTTGTCACATCTTGTGGTTAAAAGCTCAGATTTAGCTTCTTTTGACGTTTAAATCAACTTTGATAATGGTTTCATCCCGACCTTGGTTAAAAGCACATAACCCCGTCAAACCTTGTAATAACCAAACTGCCATATAGCATATCCAAACAATCATCCAATTCATGAAGTACACCCTTTATCCCTTTTTCGAAGAAGAAACCGTAGCACCAGCATCAGATAAGATCCAAAAATACACTTTTCTTTCTCTAGGATGATTCAATCATCACGGGATTTTACAATTCTATGGTTTAAACCAAGAAATAGATTCTTTCGTGGGATTTTACAAAGCCAAGAATAAACCGAGAGATAGATCTGAAAATGCACTTAACTTTTAACATGATGTTTCCATTGTCACGGGATTTTACAAGTTTATGATTTAAACCAAGAAATAGATTCTTTCGTGGGATTTTATAAAATCAAGACTAAATCGTAAACAATGTCAGCTTGAATGAGTAATGACAAATTTGGTTTCAGTGAATCTGTATTTTAGGGGAACATGCAGCGGTTCATCAACGGTTCATTCTCCATCATCAAAAATTCTTCTCCCATATGTAGAATACTTCACAAACCATACTAAGTCAAGTAGTATAAACTACTTTTCCCTGGAGGTTGACCGTAAAACATCAAAGTACACGTTTCTCCCCCAAGATGGTTTTGAACTTTCGGAAGCATCATAACGTGTACGACCATTTGCACAAGAAGTTCTTGTCATAAGCAAACTTCTTGAAAAATCATGACTGACGCTGAAGATTCTTAAAAGATTTTGCTTAGAGTGTTAAGTATCATTGACATTCTGTGGCATTGAATATTCCATGAGAATTGCTGATCTCATCTCAACCATTAAACCCTTTGGTATACATATCATTCACGTATTCTGTTGACAATTGCTGTGACCACTTGGAGAAATAAACCCGATATACCAAACTTGATCTTGAAGTAGAATTCCTCAGATTTGTTACTTAAACTTGTATTAATCCCCGTGAAAAAGAAACTGTGTACCCAATGTATAAAACCTCTTGACGTATCCTCAACTGCGTGAGACACCGAAAGTGTAGCTACTTTGTGGCATAAGTGAGAAAGAATCACAGAAGTGACTAGATAGCCAAGTCTTTATCACACTCAATAAATGCCCAAACAAGTAATCTTCGCGGAATGGAAGAAAGAAAGAAGACGAAATAAGTAAACGCGCCCGGAAAACCTCACTTCAAAGCCAAATAAGAAATACCGTACAAAAACCCCGTAGTCAACCTAGTTCCAATAACAATTTAAGCCTTGACATAATATTCTCCGTGCAAATATATATACCAAAGTACCAAACCTAATAACACAACGAATCTCAACATCATACCAAATGTCATCATCAAATATCATTATCATCAAATCTCTTCAACAAATCTCATAAACCTCATTTAATCAAATCTCATAATTGTCAAATCTCATTGTCACAAATCTCATCGTCAAACCGCATCATCACATTACATCTCGCATCCCATGATGATAAAATATTAGCTCAACTTCTTAACACCATATCCAGTCCAAAACATTAGTACAAGTCCAACGGGGATTACATGTAGCCCAATAGATAAATAATAATCTCAATCCATCCCATCTTTCTCTAATAATAATACACACATTGTGTAGTATATCCGGATTAAAAAGCCCATTTAAGAGTGTGGGTTTGCGGATATCCGATAAAACGTTTAAAACCGAGGCCCAAAGGATACCACATAACCCGTTCCAAAAATACCACACGACCCAACGCCAATAAACCACATGATCAGCTCCAAAATAAGTATCCCAATAACACTTAAATCCATCGACCAGATCCAACCGAAATCCAACATCGTGTCCATCAATTCACATATAATCCATATTATGTCCACTAAAAGCCTAAAGTTCATACGTAATAATCAACCGGTCCTATTAAGCACTTCCTGGCCCAAGAATGAAGTATCAACACAAGCCCATAAAAAATAACACTCTATCCATTAAGAATCGAACGAGGCCCAATAGAAATTAACACATATCACATGGCCCATCCAATTCATTAACCAATATACCCTAATGCCACGGGTATAAAATACTCACATCTAACATTAGTTTTACCCTAACCTTTCTCCTATCAAAACCTAATTTTTCTCCCACAAAATATCATTCTCCTGTTCTCTGCCCTCATCATACGCAACAAACAATATTATCTCACAAGAAAATCTAACCCTCATCTGATCTCTCTCACTTCAAGACCAGACGCAGCATACCAAAACGGTCTCGTCACATATCATATCTTCAATCATCTCCTTTTCATCTTTATTCAACATGACCTCGCCACAGGGATGGCTTGAGGCAAGGAATCGCCTTCAAGGATTTACAACTAGGTCTCGGTAAGGTTTAATTTGTTGTATTAGAATATGACCAAAATAAAGGGAGTTTATAACAAAATTGTTATAACACTTTCCTTGTTTTTCGAATATTGATGAGAAGCCAAGCTTCAATAAAATCTTGATTATTTGTCCCTTTTTCTCATTTTGTTGTAACTCCGTTTCGAGTCATGAATCGAAACAAGGACTTGAACAAACATAATTGTTAAGTTCACTTCATTATTATTCGAATATTATCAAACATTGGATCAGTGATGTTTATCCTTTGTGGTGGTATGGATTGAAAAAGACTTTAACCCACGAAAGGAGAACCTAAGATTTTTTGGACTTGTATTTACCACTCAAGGAATTTAGTTTTGATATTCATAAACGAGCGACTGAAAGACGAATTAACATAACTTGTTAATTTCATATCACGGTTTCAAACATAAAATCTTCAATCAAACACTTGATGAGTGATGGAGGAGTTTTGAGGGTATGACCGAATGAATACCCCAAACCAAATCTGAGATCGCTAATTATTTTGGTTAAATCTTTTAAGGATAGATCTGTGATGTAGAGGTGGCACTCAACGATAGGAATTTTGACGAATTTAACGATCGCACCCAAGCAGAGATCCAAAATGTAATTCGTTTAATATATTAGGTTCGAGTAGGATGAACTTTGATGTTGGTCGTTGGAGCACACCAAAAGTTATTTGTAAGGATGAGGGAAAGATACGAAGTATCGCGTTAATTATTGATCTCCCGGGTTGTCGTTTTAAAGGAATGGTGGATTTGAGACGCGCGTTTTAGTTCTTGTTGGATGCTTAGATACCGCTATTTATGGGTTTTATAATTATAGACTAAATATGCAATGGAAAAAGAAACTAAGGCAAATAAAACTAAGGATAAACTACAAGATAAGCTAAATGGGTCATCTAAAGGAAACTAAGGCATAATAAAGCTAAAGATATAACAACTAAATAAAAGCAATTAAATATATAAGAAAAGGAATATACTTGTTTGGATATGGTTGACTTTTAGTGATGAATAATTGGTGACTTGAATTGGATGATTAATAATTTAAGATAAATAATTTGACCATTGGATTAAATTGCTAAATCAAGTTTATCGGTCACCGGTTCCGTTTACCCAATAAACTAGAAAAAGAAAGTAATTTAATTCAAACAACGATAATCCACAAGGCTCTTCAAAAGTAGATTTTTATAAAATTTGTTTAAGCTAATTAATTACTTAAAAGCTTTTGACTTTAAAAGGTAATAAATTTCTAAAATCTTTCATAGTTCTATTTTTCGATTTTAGTTAAAACAAATTTTATAACCTTTTAAAACAATGTTTTTGGGATTATCGTTTGAATCAAAAATCCTAACTTAACTCATAACAATCCTCTCCAAATCACTAATTAATCACCACTTCAAATCAACCCATCACCAAACAAGTATATCAATAACTCTACTCTAACATCCTAAATAAAACTAAAAGACATAAAAATAAAAGTAAACATGACAAATCTAATTAACCTAAACATGGCAATTAACATAGTAAAACGAAAGTAAAGAAAAGGAAGAGAAAGCACCGGGATTGGATTAAGAATAATGATGAAGGAACAATATACTAAACTAAAAACAATTGCATAGCTTAAACCCCAAATTAATAATCCGTAATCTTCGACAAAACTCCAAAAGCTTGAAACTTTATTTGATTATGAGGTGGGGTGGAAGAAAGTTTGCAAGTTTATAAAAATAAGCTCTCTCAAAAAGCTATAGAAAAGCTAGTCGAAAGACTTAAATAAAAACTACAAAAATATTCAAGTAACAATTTTTATGATAAAAGTTGATTAGTAATAACTTTCTTTTAGAGTAGATAAGTACTTTTAAAACACTAATAAGCAATTTGAAGAATATTTCAAGTAACAATTTTGTAAATAAGCATTTCTTCACTAAGGAATAACAAGCTACTAAGAAGTGTATACCCAAAAATTAAACCAACAAAAACATTCTTATATTAAATCTATCGAACTGACTACGACTAAAGAAAAACAATGAAATTTAAACACTGATTAAAAGATGACAAACTTGACAATTAATGCTACTGGTGAAATTAGTACAAATCAAAATATATAGAAAGGATAAAAAGTTGTAAACTTTTGATTTTCATCCTCCTCGTATCTCATGCTTTTATAATCCCACAAAATAAAATAGACCGTTGGAAAGTTTCGGACCGTTGGGGATTTTCTTAATTTCAGCCCATTGCTCTTTTCATTCTTTTTAGAAGGCCACTTATAGAAAATTTGAGTAACTCTTCTGGGCTTGAAAATTGGGCCTCACTTCTCGATAAATTTGTGGGCTTCACATTAAGTAATCTTCCATAATTCTTCAGTATTCAACACTTGTGCTCCTCATTTGCTCCGATATCTCTCGAACGGTACCTTAACAATAAAATAACAAATAGACATAATATTTGCAATAAAAACCATAACTTTGCTATTTTATTAAGCTAAAATGCGGGTATTTCTTATATAAAAACATGTATAAACGTGATTTCATCAAACTTAGTTGATGATACTGTGATGATTGTAGATGTTGATTTGAGAATGATTGTAGATGTTGATTTGAGAATAATAATGATGTATGATGATGATGTGTAATAGGGATGTTGGTTGAGATGATGATTGTGGTTAGTAGTAGGATTAAATTTGTTGATGATTGTTGATGATGTTTCTGCCGTTTGTGATTGTTCTTGTACTTGATTCATGTGCCGTTTGTGATTGTTTGCTAATTGTGGTTGTACTTGTGTTAGGAATTAGAAAATTCCATGTTAAAGTGTCGGTCACCCCAATTATGATCTAGCATAAGTTAGCTCGTAGACGTGTCGTTATTTGTCGTTGTTTACGTTATTTACTAGTTATTTAGTTAGCTATTTAGTTTAGAGCAACACCGTGGAGGAAGGACGGGTCTTTACCCACTGTATACCTGATCCACAGGCCGATAGGAGGTCGTTATGTTTGTTACTATAAATACCCTCTACCTCCCAAGGTAGAGGGTTGGACCTTTCATTCATCTTAATCTAACCTTCTAAGTTTTCTTTCACTTTCTCTCTCTAGAAAGGATCCCACTTTCTCTCTCTAAACTTTATATAATTCGAACCATATATTGTTATGTGATGTGTTTGTGAAATCCAATATCTAACAATTGGTATCAAGAGCCATGGTTAGATCATCTCTTACATATCTTTGGATTTCTAGTGGTTTTTAGGTGGTTTTTGAGTTTGAGAAAGTTTAGTGGTTTTTGTATCATTTGGTTGATTTCTAGTGTTAAAGTTTGGATTTTGATTGTACTTTTGTGTTTAAGATAATCATAAGTGTTTAGGTTTTGATTTGGAAGGCTTGAATCATCGTGGTTGGGTTGTTTTTGGATTAAAAAGTGATGTTTATATGGTTTTTCAAGTTAGCGACTTAGCTCACGGAGTATATTCTTCCTAGCGACTTGCTTCACAAAATTGTAGCGAGTTACAGCTTTAAACCTAGCGAGTTAGACCTAGCGAGTTAAAGTACAAGTAGTGGACTCTCCACTACGGGTAGCGACTTGGTGGTAGCGACTTGGTCTGTAGCGAGTTGCTCTTTAGCGACTTGCATTGTTAGCGACTTGAGTAGCGAATTGCTGCTGAAATTTTGCTAGCGACTTAAGTGTTAGCGAGTTACCACTTAGCGACTTACATCTGGCTAGCGACTTGGAACTCTAGCGACTTAGCGTGGTGGCGAATTAGGTGCTTAGCGACTTGGTTCAAGTGTTATAGCGACTTGGTTGATTTTTACGAAGAAGAGGTTTGACCAAAGTTGACATTTTACGTCAAAACTTCAAACGGCCATAACTTTTGATCCGTAACTCCGTTTTGGACGAAATACCTGTCAAAACGACCGTGAGAACGAGGAGAATGGCACGCCGAATGAACTAACTAAAGTTCATTCGGGTCAACCTTCGAGGTCTAAATCCGCTCCGAACAGAAGTTATTGAGGTTTTTAAGTTTTTAGACCTAAATTTCTCAGGAAAAACGGGCTTAAACCAATCCGAATCACAACCAAACAACATCTCTGCTAATCCTACATACAATCATATGTCCTAACACACAATTGTGTATCATTCCATTCGTCATTGCTTAACGGTTTAGTCTTGATTTTAGTAAAATCCCGCGAAAGATTCTATTTCTCGGTTTAAATCATAGACTTGTAAAATCCCGTGCATTCTACCACATCATGTCTTACTCTACCGACCCAGTGATTTCAGAAGTGCTTAAATTGTATGATGATGTTGATAATAATGATAATGGATGCTACACTGAACGATTAAAGATGATTGAATCAATCAATGAGGATGTGATATCTCCGGGTTCAGACTTTGAAAAGACTGAAATGCACCAGTCAATGCTACAAAATGCCATGCTAAAGAAATGTAACATTGAGCCCTTTCAACTACTTTATCTGCACCTCAAACTACTTCTATCTACAACTATGGATCGAACAAGCAGTGCTCTCCTTCGTCAGGATTTTCCCATCTTGACAAGAACTGTGCTACTAAACTTAGAACAACTGAGGTTTCAAATTACTAAAGAGAAGTTCTCAACTGATGAATCTAATGCAGCTCTTCAAGTAATCTTCGATCAATTTCAGCCATTTATCCGGGGGGAATATTCCTCAGATTTTGATGATGAAATGACTGAAGTCTCTTTCAAGAAACACACTGGAATGGAAATTAGCGTGTTCATTGAGACATTCATACAACTCATGGATAATGTGGAGAAGTACATTGAGGAAGTTACACAAAAAGATGAAAACGTGAATGAGCATCAGGTGCAGTTGAGAAATAGTTGTGATAAGTTGGGTAATGTATCTGTTAAAGAATCGGGTGTTGTTGAATGCAGAATGTCAGAGTCAATATATAATGATGAGTCGGGTAAAACACCAGATGATGGATCAGTTGGCACTGAATACAGAGGCTCAGATATTGATAAGCTTGACACATCCAGCGGTCCAGTGACTCTCGTTACACATGTTGTGGATGCAGATAACAGACCAGAAATTGAGCAGGTGTCATGTAATGAGGTACCCTTTACTGTTCAACATAGTGCATCTGCTAAAGCACTTAAACAAACTGATCATAATGTTGAACATGTCTATCATAAATGTTCTGTTACTAAGGCTGAGTCTGAGATTAAGTGTTTCAAAACAAAAGATTTGGTTGATAAGAAGGCTTTTGATGAACTTTCAAACAAATTCTCAAATCTTGAAAAATATTGCATTTCACTTGAAATCGCGATTCAGAGTAAAGAAGAAAGTTTTCAACTTAACAAACCATGTAAAAAACCGGAACTTCCTGAATTCCGTGAACTTTTTGAAATTAACACTTTGAAAGCTCAGCTTCAAGACAAAGAGTCAACCATTTACAATCTGAAGAAACATATTTCTGTCTTGAATGAGAAAAGTAATTTAGTCATGAATACACAAGACATTGATGCTATTATAACAAGAAATAATGAACTGTCAATTTATGTGGCTAAATTACTAAAGGAAAATGAGTCTTTGAGAAAGCATCACGTAGAACTTAGTGAGTCTGTCAAAGAAGCTAGAACTAATTCAATGGAACAAACAAACTCTTTGATAGAAAAAATTGATGAACTCAAAGCTCAACTTCAGGATAAGAGTTTCGCTATTGTAGCCTTAAAGAATGAGCTTAGGAAAACTGTAGGGAAAAGTGTGAACACTAAGTTTACAAAACCATCAACCTTGGGGAAACCAGTTTCTCATCCCATTAGAAACCGGTCTGTTGTTAGGCAGCCTACTGCGTTTATGTCCGAAAGACCAAAATCTTCAAAAACACGGTTTGCCTCCCAAGTTGATGAGAAAAAAGTTTTGTCAAAACCAGTCACTTCACCTGTGTTACCTAAGAGTCATGCCTCTAGTTCCTCTAATCCTCAACATGCAGCTACTTTTACTCCCAGCACCTCTAGGATTAGTTCAAAAACAGTGTCAAAACCAAGCATTAAAACCCAGAATTCATATGATATGAATGACTTGTGGAAGAACTATTTTCTAGAAAAAGCTAGGAAAAAGGCACTGATTCAAAAAGACGGAATTTTAGGTGCAAGACCTAGGGTGAGCAATTCTACGAGATTTCAAGGCACTACTAGTAGTTGTAAACCACTACCTAGGAACACTCAAAAGACTAGGGATTGGCGTGCAGCTAAGAGTAGTTATTTGCATAAGAATGCTAAGCATGTAGAAAACAAAACTAGAAATTCTGAGTCTTTTCCACATAAGAAACAGTTTCCTAATTCACATGCCAAGGTACTATCCACTAAGACCACTAACGCGACTAAGGTTCAACATGTTGTGAAACAATACAAACCAAAAACTTCGCCTAGATGGATACCAACTGCTAAATCTTTGGAAACTAGGAACAAGGATAAGTCTTCCACTATGTATAAGAAGCCTTACAATCCTAGACCTTGCCATAAGTGGATACCATCTGGTAGAATGTTTAAGGATGCTGGACTTAGGTGGATTCCTACCGGAAAGCTGTTTTCTGATGAAAAAATCAAGGTTGACCGTGAAACCCCAAAGAGTTTGGATACTAATGTCACTAACCTATGTATATGCAATCAAGCTTGTAATGTTAGTGTAGGTACTCCTTACTCAGTTGCAGATACTTCGATCCTTCAATACATGGACTGGCTTAAAGTATGGATCACAAATGGATTGATATCTCATAACTCACGGGTTCAAGTTTCTCAACATTGATATTCAACCGGCTATGACGTCTGTTCACATCAGTTCAGGCCTCGTTCTTCAACACTATGACGTCTGTTCACATCAGATCAGGCCTCGTTCTTCAACACTATGACGTCTGTTCAAATCAGTTCAGGCCTCGTACTTCATCATTATGGCGTCTGCAGATAACACTTCAGGCCCCGTTCCTCAAAGAAAAGAAAGGTGTACGCTTCAGTGCGCTTTATCTTCCTTAGAAGAGAAATCTTCATGTTATATGACCATTCTCATCGACATTCTTCATCAACATGCTTCATGCTTTTTCCATGCGCTTCAGTCATCAAGTGAACCGGACTACTGATAATTACTCTTATTCCTCTTGCTCAATATAATGAAGATGGCGACATCATGTGCTAATTTTGCGGGGGAGAAGTGTGAATATAGTAAATTTGGATGATAATCACTTGGTTAATCAAGAATGGCATCTGTATGCAATTCTTGAGGGGGAGAAGAAGTGTGAATTTTTTGCATGGTTGACTGATATTTGAGAATATATGGTCAAACGGCTCCTAACCCATGTAAGAACCGAGATTCTTCTTATCGGATCATCTTCACATGTAGTTTCTTCTAAGAGCCGTTGGTTGACATCTTCACACTGGCTGATATGATTAAATGACAAAGTGCTTCTAGTTGCTGGGCTGATTTCCTTGATGAACATCTTTCTGTTCTTGTTTGATTGGGAGGGATTTTAATAGATTCTTCTTATCGGATCATCTTCACATGTAGTTTCTTCTAAGAGCCGTTGGTTGACATCTTCACACGGGCTGATATGATTAAATGACAAAGTGCTTCTAGTTGCTGGGCTGATTTCCTTGATGAACATCTTTCTGTTCTTGTTTGATTGGGAGGGATTTTAATTAAGGGGATTTTCTATTTACAAGTTAACGGGAATGCCTTTGGTGTGAAGAAGATGTTAACTGTCTATTTCCCCATTCGGATAATCTTGAAGAAGGTCGAGTCTACAGTCTAATCTACATTTGAAAGCTACATGATTAGAAGACTAAAGACGAATTGCATTTGATGATCTAAAGACTTCTTCTTAAAATCCGGGCTGAGAAGAACACTTGAAAATCTTCGTCAGTTTAGGGGAGAGCACTAATTGGGGGAGATTGAAAAGCCAAAATTTTATCCCCAATTAGACTTGCTCAGATTCTTTAGCAATGATTCATTGCTTGATTTTTGATGACACTCCTCCAACGCCTAATGCTTCAATTACTAAGGATAATTGGGATTCATTGTTTGGGATTCATTGTTTTTCAAAGATATGGTTGATGAGTACTTCCAACCTCTAACGAATGTTGATCATCCAGCTTCTGAAGCTGATGCTCTGGTTTCTATTGACTCAACTGGTTCACCATCTAAGAAGTACTTCTTGGAATTCTCAAGAAACCTTATCTCCAGTTACTTCACAAGGCGTTGTTAATGTCTATCATTGCAGTTGCACTCATGAATAGTGATCCGCTCTTTGGTACTCCTTTGCCAAATCTTCACGGATCATTGTTTCATTTTTCTTCTCCAAATGTGCACTCTGTAAATCAACCACATGAACATTAAGAAAAATGAATTCCTCATCCGCTTAAAAACATTATTGGTAAATCTTCCAGATCAGTTTCTACATGTATACCGTAAGGAAGAATGCATTGATGTTGAGGAATCATTTGCTCCGGTTCAGTCAGTGGGTCAATGTACATCCGATTGTATGTTTATTCACGTGTTGGACATTTGACACAAGTTGATTACTTTGAAGTTACACATTCATAACTTATTTGAGGTTGAAGTTGACGTTCACAAAGGCGTGTTCTTATTTGATAACTTGCTCGAGCTTAAGTATTTGAGTTGAAGACTTGGGTTATCTAGTTACCAGCAGTCGAGGTGGATGATTGAAGACCTGGTTAACTATCACTATTAGGAGTTACTTTGTTTTACTCAGTGTCACACGCATATGACGGTGTGGATAATCTCAAGAGGTGTTAATGTCTCATACTTTGTTTGAGTAGTGAGTACTTAGAGATTTGCTTGAAGCATAGATTCTCGACACCGTTCTTCCATCTTTAAGTGCAAGCTTAAGACACAAATGCGGGGAATTCGACTTCAGTTTCAAGTTTGGTATATCGGGTTTTTCTTCAACAGTGGTCACTTCAAATTGTCTACATATGGGTTGATAAAGATAGTCAGAGAGAGTTTATGTAGCAGTTGATTCTCACAGGATTCACTTGGGCTATTTGAGTTCTTCTCACAAGATTTCAAGTTTATGGATATATTATGTTTTGCTGATTCTGAGGTATCAAAACTATTTGGGGGAAGGATATATTATTCCAACTATTTGGGGGAAGTGGTCTCTGGAGACCTTTGGTTTTTGTTACATCAGTATTCAGTTGGAAGAAATGTGAGAAGAATATTTGGAACGTGAGATGATACTGCCTATCGACATCTTATATACAGTTTATGATAAAGTGCTTCCGGTTATATGCACAACATGTTCACTTGATCGAGCTAATTCAGTTATTTCAGAGTTGACATCCACAGAGATGATTAGTGACTCAACATGTTACGTGGATGTCATCGTCTCTACTCTTGTTGGGTACATGTGTACATTATGTGCTGATTAGTTATATGTTATATAACTGGAATGCACTTGGTAAAATGAAGATGTTGATATATTGTTCCCCTAACTAGACAACTGGTCAATCTCGAAGAGTAAGGTGTACATCGGGGATGCACAACAGGTTCATGTGATCGGTCGTAATCAGTTAATCCGGATTTGATAACTACTGAGACGATCAATGTTTCAACTTGTTACTTCGGTGTTCTCTTGTTCTTCAGGGTGCTGAGCTTCAATCAATGAGACCGCTTTGTATTCAACTCTAATTCTTAGGAAAATGGTCTTTATTCGATGTTTGTCAGTTTGGGGAGAAGCTACCAAAGATTCAAATTGAGAAGGCTCATGTTCAGACGATATTCTTAGAAGCCTCGAATGCTTTGGTGGCGAAAGTTTAAGAGATGTTGATTCATCTTTTTCTACATCGTGCTGAACGATATCTTTATCTCGGTACTCATTTCATCATTCTCTTAAACTAATTCATCTCTTGTAAATATTTATTCGAAAAACAAAATACAAAAATATAAAACCAACAAAAAAGAAAATAGAAAAATATAAAACCTTCAAAAATCCCATAAAAATCAGAAAAATTCAAAAAAAAATACCAAAAATATGTTTTCCATGACATGTCTTCTGGTATCGATAACATCTACGGTCTTAGAAATGTCATTCAATAATGGCACGGGACTTTAGATGAAGTTCGAGCAGGAGGTGTAAATATTTCTTTCTAAACATGTCACAAATCTAATGGCTTACAGTTACTTCAGACTGTAACCCGTGCTTAAATTATGGCTTGCAGTTACTTCAGACTGTGACCCGTGCTTAAACAATGGCTTGCTGTTATTTCTGACAGCAACCCGTTTTTCAAAGAAGGAAAGTGCTACGCTTAAACGTTTTTCACAAATTTCGTTCACTTATCCTAAAAACAAAACAAGGAAAGTATGTCGAAGGACTGCTGTTCCTACACAAATGTTTTTCCGTCTAAAATTCTTCAGAAAAATATTTGTTGTTTTCTAAAATGGTGGTAAATGAGTTGCTTGTAAATCTATCAGATTCAGAGTTTTTGTGAAAATTGAAAACTCAATCAATGACTTCAGCGCTTTTAATCTTTTCAGAAAATAAGTCATTGATTGAGGGGGAGAATGTTTTCAAATTTATATCATCTAACGGACTTTCTTAATTATCCTACGTGCTTAAATGAAAAAAATATAATTGCCTATGTTGAAGGACTAGGTTTCTAGGATATGATTGTTAGGTTTAGATGATTAAAGTTTGATGAACACTTTATTCCCATGCTATATATGATCTGATTGTTATGTTGAATTGACTTTGATTAGTCGATTGCTGTTATGGGTGATGTCGACCACCATATATTTGTATGTGTGTTCACTAACGTATGTAGGTATTTTGGTTATAAGAATGTTCCCGATCCGGATCCCACAGATGAATATGATTGGATGCCGAAAGGAAAGGGTAACGATTTCTTGTGTCGCCAAATGAAGAAACGGAGCTTAACTGGACTTCTATGGAGAGTTGGCATATATGCAACGTAAGAGGTCTCACTGCATCTGCAGATGGTTTTCTTCTAAGTGATTGAAGAAACGGAGCTTAATTGGACCTCAGTTGGCATTCAAAATGCAACATAAGAAGAAGTCTCACTGCATCAGCAGACGGTTTCTCTTCCAAACCCTACAGCAACAACAGAAGCTTCTCAACCACCTAACGTATCTTTGTGCAGGATACCATTTTTATACAATTTTCTAAATACTTTGATTAAAATTGTTTTGAAAATGGAAAAATATTGTTTTTGAAAATATATTGGACTAATTTTTGAAAATCACCGGACTTCATGTTATCAAAACCTAAGTCACTCAATTATTGACTTTTGTCATGGATTGAGGGGGAGAGTGATTTAAAATAAAATATTTTCAAACGATGTTTCTTCACAAAAGTTCCGTCTTGTACGATAATAAGTGGTGATCTAAAGATTTAATGTTATGTCATGGTATGATTTTTTCTTTAGAATCAAGGTCTTTCAAAATGAAATTTTTTCTGTTCTTGTTTGATTGTGAAATTGTTTTGTTTTACTTAAAAGATCTCTTAAAAACTATCATACCTGACACTAACAATCTTTAATGTCTTAAAATGGTCCTTATCTATCATCTTTCAAAATTGAATCTTGCCACGTCTTTCCCCAAATTTTTCTAAATGATTTAAATCAGTTGGGATCACAAATCTCAAATGGTTTGATATTTCTGATCGGGGTAGAGATCGTGGTTTAAATCTCAAATCTGTTTAAAAGGAATTGGTTTTAGTCCTTTAAAGGCACTCCTGCCTCCATGTGCCAAACGATTTCATACACAATGCACATGTTGAGGAGGAGGATTTATCCAAAAACATGATGAGTATTTAAACCAGGCCACATATTCTCCCATGTTTTATAAACCGTATTAAATCACTTGGGATCTAAAATCTCAAAGGGTTTGATATTTTTTATCGGGGGAGAATTTGTGATTTAATAATGAAATTTGATAAAAGGTGATCGTTTGGATTCAATTGTGCAGGCTGCTCTCTCGTATGTGCTAAACGCTTTCGAATCTCGAAGCACATATTGAGGGGGAGCAAAACCATCGAGGTACAAAAGTTTTTTTTAAAAAGAGATTATAAAGTACCTTGATTGTGTTATTCAAATGGTTTCTTAAATGGCGCTTGTGATTGTGGATGTGCTTCAAAAGAACTCTTGCCTCTATGTGATCAAATGTTTTAAAATATCCTATGCACATATTGAGGGGGAGAATTTTACCATGAAAATCAAATGGCTTTTTCTAAGGAAATTGTGATCAAGAAATTATTTCAAAGAAATTATTTCAAAGAACTCTTGCCTCCATGTGCTAAACAATTTAAAAATCATATGCACATGTTGAGGGGGAGCATTTTTCTAAATGATCAAAACTATTAAGGTACAAAATGCTTTGATCTCGTATCACAAGTACCTTGATTGTTTTTCCAAATGATTTTTCAATTGGTTTCAAAGAAGAATGAACTGTACCAATAGACCGACCATTTTACTTTATGCATGGTGTTATAAGGATGGTTAGGTTAGGTATTTGTTCCCACGATCCGCCAGAACCGGAGGGATCTACCCAGGGACAATCCACTAGATAGTGTAGAGTCCTTAGGTATGATGAAAAAAGGAGAAAAATGAGAAATGGGAAGAGTGCGGACTGAGACAGAGCTAGTACTGGAATAAACCCAACAAGGTTCTAGTTATGAAGTCTCGGTAAGCACTGAAGGGGTTGAAGAATGAAAAAGAACTAAATGTGAAAAGGGGTGAAAAGAAATAGCCCTCCATCAATTCAACCTCAGGGCAGTAACCGGGTTCAATACATATGCTACTGGTGTTTACTTAGGTAACACTGGTATTGAAGACAAGACGTCATGGACCCAGTGACGCACTGCACTTCAACTTCCCAAACCACTCAAGTTCCTCTTAAAAGGACTTGTTTCATTCTCACGGGGAACCGACATTATCTATCGACTTTCTCTTAGAGATTGTTGATATTGAAGAAGGAGACCCTCTCCCTAGTCTCCGACATAGGAACCAAATGAGCACTATTGAGTCTAGAGCCAAGAGATCATCCACAATATCTCATTAGGACACTAAATTATTGAAGACTTGCTGTTTCACACAATGTGGAAAGTAAGTACATATTAAGAGTCCTACGCATTATCCTTGTGGTATTGCCAGAACATCCGAGTGATATGAAAATATTCACGATGAAGATGGAAATCCTTCTAGAGCCAACATCAAACAAGCTCTTGGTGGGTGACATGTGAGATCTTCTCGTAAGATCAAACTTGTGACAACTGGATAGAAACGATGGGGCGATTCACTCGTGAATCAACCTTGGTCCAGGAATGGAATTGACGAATAATTTTGGAAAAACCGTTCGATGTGCAAACCTTCTTTTCTCTAGCACGTCGAATGTGTACTTATGTTTTCAAATTCATAAAGTATTTCTGATTGAAAAAATACTTTTAGAAAAACCATTCGATGTGCGAATCTCTTCTTTTCGCTAGCACGTCGAATGTGTACTCATTCTCTAATACCAAAAGTATTTTGATTGAAAATTGATCTTTCTCATAAAACCTTCGTCGTATTGCAAAACTCTTTCTTCAAGCAATACACGATTGTTTTTCGAATCATTTTTCATCAATCAGTGAATCCCAATTCACTGGTTCACTCACTCCGTGTTGTCTTCTTTGAGACGTTCCGGTTTGAGAACAGCTAGAACAGCTGCGAAACCCTGTCAAGGAGATTCTTAGGAATCCTACCTGATCACAGGCAGTACTTGTACTGATCAACGGGGAACCGTGGGCCGTGTACCTCAATTCAACGAAAGTGATCAAAGACACTTTCGTATGTTTTATTGCTAACTGTTGTTTGCAGGTACACTTGGACGGTTGCAGCTGATCAGAATTGAGGAGTCAATTCAAAGCCGCATGTTCACAACAACCACACTTAATTGAAGAAATCATGACTGGTGCATATCTACATAACCTGGTTCTGATATTTTTATACTATGCTTCTGCTACGCTGCTGCAAATATCATGAACCAGTAAGGCTTCCGCTACTCTGATGGAAAGATGTCATGATTCAAAAGTGTGAGCATGTCGGTCAAAAAGTCACAACTTCACATGATGGCAACACAATAAAGGGTGATCCAGAGATTTAATGTGGATGATGATCTCAATGAAAGCTCGAAGATCATCAAAGATGTGGATCAGTTCAAAGGCCTCCACTTAAAGTACTAATCTATGCGGACTTGGAAGAATCACTGCTTAAGCACAAAGATTGCAGAATTGAAGAATTTAAGTCTACGAGCTCAAGAACGAAGTCAAAGATAGAATGCTAGGAAGCAAAATGTATTTCATGGGGTGACCTCCCTTAGGGGGAGATTGTTAGGAATTAGAAAATTCCATGTTAAAGTGTCGGTCACCCCAATTATGATCTAGCATAAGTTAGCTCGTAGACGTGTCGTTATTTGTCGTTGTTTACGTTATTTACTAGTTATTTAGTTAGCTATTTAGTTTAGAGCAACACCGTGGAGGAAGGACGGGTCTTTACCCACTGTATACCTGATCCACAGGCCGATAGGAGGTCGTTATGTTTGTTACTATAAATACCCTCTACCTCCCAAGGTAGAGGGTTGGACCTTTCATTCATCTTAATCTAACCTTCTAAGTTTTCTTTCACTTTCTCTCTCTAGAAAGGATCCCACTTTCTCTCTCTAAACTTTATATAATTCGAACCATATATTGTTATGTGATGTGTTTGTGAAATCCAATATCTAACAACTTGTGATGCTTGTAGACTCACCTGTTTGCTGTTTGTGGATGGTTTTGATTGATGATAGTGTACAGGTTATGACATGTGTTTAGCAAAAACATTTCCTTCTTCTTTTTATGTCAATTCACAATCAAACCGCAACATATGTGCAATACAAACCGCACCCATTTTAAGTTAAAACGCAACATTTAAGTGGTAAATGATTTGGAACCAACCCTCAAATCGCTTTGGCAGGTTCAAATCGCATAATCATTTTATAATACCAAACCGCTTTTTCATCAAAACGCATGATAAGCACAAACCGCATCTTTCATGACCAAATCGCTTCTATTATCAAACCGCAATCACCTTTTTAGAACCTGTTAGATATTGGTTTTCATATACACATCATATCATCATAATAAAGGGTGTATGGAATAGAGTTTAGAGAGAGAAAGTGGAACATGGGAGCCTTTCTAGAGAGATAACGTAAAGAAAAGAAAGAAGGTTAGATTAAGTGAAAGGTCCAACCCTCTACCTTGGGAGGTAGAGGATATTTATAGTTACATACTACACGTCCTCCTTCGGACTGTGGATCAGGCATACAGTGGGTAAAGACCCGTCCTTCCTCCACGGTGTTACACTATGCTAAACTAGGCTAATGACTAACTAACAAACATGTAAATAACGATATGTCTACGAGCTAACTTATGCTAGATAATAATTGGGGTGACCGACACTTCACTATGGAATTTCTAATTCCTAATAATCTCCCCTTAATGGAGGTCACCCCATGTTTTACATTTCGAATCCTAGCATTCTATTTTGTCTTCAGTCTTGAGCTCGTAGACTTTAATTCTTCAACTTTCGCAATCTTTGTGCCTTAGCACTGATTCTTCAAAGTCTGACTGCTTTGTACTTTAAGTGGAGGTCTTTGAACTGATCCACATCTTTGATGATCTTCGAGCTTACTTTGAGATCATCAGCCACTGTAAATCTCTGGATCACCCTTTGTAGTGTTGCCTTCATGTGATGGTGTGACTTTCGGACCGACATGCTCACACTTTCAGGATCATGACATCTTTCCATCAGAGTAGCGGAAGCTTTACTGGTTCATGATATTTGCAGCGGCGTAGCAGAAGCATAGTATAAAAATATCAGAACCAGGTTATGTAGATATGCACTAGTCATGATTTCTTCAATTAAGTGTGGATGCTGTGAGCATGCGGCTTTGGATTGTCTTCTCAATTCTGATCAGCTGCAACCGTCCAAATGTACCTGCAAACAACAGTTAGCAATAAAACACACGAAAGTGTCTTTGATCACTTTCATTGAATTGAGGTACACGGCCTACGGTTCCCCGTTGATCAGTACAAGTACTGCCTGTGATCAGGTTGGATTCCTAAGAATCTCCTTGGCAGGGTTTCGTAGCTGTTCTAGCCGTTCTCAAACCGGAACGTCTCAAAGAAGACAACACGGAGTGAGTGAACCAACAAATTGAGATTCACTGATTGATGAAAAATTGATTTGAAAACAATCGCGTATTGCTTAGAAGAAAGAGTTTTGCAATACGACGAAGGTTTTATGAGAAAGATCAATTATCAATTTAAAACACTTTTTGTATTTGAAAGAGAATACACATTCGATGTGCTAGAGAAAAGAAGAGATTTGCAAATCGAACGGTTTTTCCAAAAGTATTTTTTTCAATCAGAGATACTTTTTGTATTTGAAAATGAGTACACATTCGATGTGCTAGAGAAAAGAAGATTTGCACATCGAACGGTTTTTCCAAAAGTATTCGTCAATTCCATTCCTAGACCAAGGTTGATTCACGAGTGAATCGCCCCATCGTTTCTATCCAGTTGTCACAAGCTTGATCTTTAGAAAAGATCTCACATGTCACCCACCTGGAGCTTGTTTGATGTTGGCTCTAGAAGGATTTCCATCTTCATTGTGAATATTTTTACATATCACTCGGATGTTCTGGCAATATCACAAGGATAATGCGTAGGACTCTCAATATATACTTACTTTCCACATTGTGTGAAACATGAAGTCTTCTTTAATTGTGTGTCCTAATGAGATATTTTGGATGATCTCTTGGCTCTAGACTCATTTGTGCATATTTGGTTTCCTATGCCGGAGACTAGGGAGAGGGTCTCCTTCTTCAATATCAACAATCTCTAAGAGAAAGTCGATAGATTATGTAGGTTCCCCGTGAGAATGAAACAAGTCCTTTTAAAAGGAACTTGAGTAGTTTGGGAAGTTAGGTGCAGTGCGTCACTGGGTCCATGACGTCTTGTCTTCAATACCAGTGTTACCTTAGTACACACCAGTAGCATATGTATTGAACCCGGTTTCTGCCCTAAGGTTGAATTACTGGAGGGCTATTTCTTTTCACCCTTTTCACATTCAATTCTTTTTCATTCTTCAACCCCTTCAGTGCTTACCGAGATTTCATAACTAGAACCTTGTTGGGTTTATTCCAGTACTAGCTCAGTCTCAGTCCACACTCTTCCCATATTCTGATTTTTCTCCTTTTTTCATCATACCTAAGGACTCTACACTATCTAGTGGATTGTCCCTGGGTAGATCCCTCCAGCTGTGGCGGGATCGTGGGAACGAATACCTAACCTAACCATCCTTATAACACCATGCATAAAGTAAATTGGTCGGTTTTTTGGTATTGTTCTTTCCTTCATGAAACCAATTGACAATTCATTTGGAAAACCAATCAAGGTACTTGTGATATAATATCAAAACATTTTGTACCTTAATTGTTTTGATCTTTTAGAAATGCTCCCCCTCAACATGTGCATATGAATTTGAAATTGTTTCACACATGGAGGCAAGAGTTCTTTGAAATATATTCTTGATCACAATTTCCATGGAAAAAGCCATTTGATTTTCTTTGGTAAATTCTCCCCCTCAATATGTGCATAGGATATTTGAAATCATTTAATCATTTTATCACATAGAGGAAAGAGTTCTTTTGAAGCACATCCACGATCACAAAAGCCATTAAGAAACCATTAGAAAATCAATCAAGGTACTTTATGTTGAAACATAGAAATCTTTGTACCTTGAAAGTTTATTTTCTTTTTGAAATGCTCCCCCTCAATATGTGCTTCGATATACGAAAGAGTTTAGCACATATTAGAGAGAACTTGCACTTTGAATCAAAACGATCATCTTATATCAAATTTCATATTAAATCACAAATTCTCCCCTGATAAAAAATATCAAACCCTTTGAGATTTTGGATCCCAAGTGATTTAATAAGGTTTGGATAACATGGGAGAATATGTGCCTTGTTTAAATACTCTTATGATTTTTGGTTAAATGCTCCTCCACAATCATGTGCATTATGTATTTCAAAATCGTTTGGCACATGAGGAAAGGAGTGCTTTTGAAACAATGACCCTTAGAAGGAGTGCTTTTGAAACAATCACCCTTTAAAACCGATTTGAGATTTAAATCACGATCTCTCCCCCGATCAAAAATTTCAAACCTTTTGAGATTTGTGATCCCAATTGATTTAAATCATTTAAAAATTTTAGGGGAAAGACGTGGCAAGATTTAATTTTTGAAATTGACTGATGAGGACCAATTATAGACATTAAAGATTGTTAGTGTCAGATATGATAGTTTTTAAGAGATCTTTAAGTAAAATAAAACAATTTCACAATCAAACAAGAACAGAAAAAATTTCATTTTGAAAGATCTTTGGGTTTTAAAGAAAATCATACCATGACATAACATTAAATCTTTAGATCACCACTTATTTTGTACAAACGGACTTGATTGATGAAATATTGTTTGAAAATATTTTATATGAAATCACTCTCCCCCTCAATCTATGACCGTAGTCGTTGATTGAGTGACTTAAGTTTTGATAAAATGAATTCCAGTGATTTCCAAAATTAAGTCCAATTTAATTTCAAAACAATATTTTTCCATTTTCAAAACAACATTTGTGGAAAACTAGAAGGGGGGGTTGACTAGTTTTACCAATTTAAAACTTCCTTTTAAATATTTAGATCGACTTATGTCAATCTATTTGGTTGTTTATGTTGGACGTTGATAGATAGATATATAAACGTGTAATGAAAGATAAAGAGTAAGAAGCACATCACCACGACACAAGTTATTTATAGTGGTTCGGCTACAAGGACACCTTCCTTGCCCTACTCCACTCCCCGAGTCACCTACTCGAGAGTTCCTAAACACTACACCAACTCCTTATGGCGGAGAAGCCTTCACAACGTCGCTTAACCTTTTTCCGGTACAAAGCTAAATACCGAGTTCCTTCACACCAAGGCGAACCACACCTAACACAACGTCGCCTACCCTTTATACGGTGCTAGGCTAACCACCGAGTTCTTTCACACCAAGGAGAACTAATCCTATCACAACGTCGCCTACCCTTTATTAGGTACTAGGCTAAGTACCTAGTTCCATTATTATGGAGGAACTACTACCCTTCACGACACAACACCTAATCTCAAGGAGATCCACTCCTTGTTACAACATCATCAAGGATATCACCATCCTAGGAAATAAACAAATACTTATATGTATAACGATGCACCTCATCGATTATACAACCTAGGCATTCTTTTCAAATGCAACTTGATTTGATTCTTCGGCATCCTTCACTAATGCCTTTGACACAACGCTTGGCACCCTTCACTAATGCCTTCGTCTTGACACCTTTAGCATTCTTCACTAATGCTTTCATCTTGACACTTTCGGCATTCTTCACTAATGCCTTCAACCCAACATCTATGGAGAAAGGAAGAACTATCAACAAGAGAACCTTAGTTATCTTGATGATGACGAAGCATGGCAACTCATGGACTTGAGCTTGCTCGTCTTCAAGAAGTGGTGATCTTGCCTTTAAGAGGAACCTAGAAGATCACACAAAAACAAAAGACAAACTACATAGATCACTTGGATATGAGGTTAGAGGGTTATAATACTTGGGGAAGTATGTATGTGGAGTGATGATTAGAAAGGAAGAAATGGCTCTCTATTTATAGAGAAAATTCTCTACTGTTCCCCGAATCCCACGGATCCCTTCCACTTGGGATCCGGCTAGCACAAAGCCAGGGATCCGTGGAACGCTCCTCTTTGCCCATGGGTATTTTTAGTTATGGGTCATGGGTCATGGGTTATGGGTTGATCCATGGTTTTCTTTCTAGATACAATGAACTTGGTTAAGTGGTATATATAAAACCATGGGTTATGGGTCAATACCATTTGCTAGTTTTTACCCATTTAGTATATACTTGTTTTTACCCATTTTAGTATATACATGTTTTACCCATTTTAGTATACTTAGTTTAAGTATATGCTAAACCAATACGTAACCACTAGTTGTTGTACATATGTATTTAAATCATAAAATCACTTATACTTGTTTTAGTGTTTTATGTTAAAACGTAAGTGTGTTAGGAAACTATTAACTCAAACTATTTACGTATTCTATTTGTTTCGTTAAAATGATTTTACGTTTATTATCGACAAAACATTAGAAGATCGTAAAATATAAATAAACGTTTTTACGGCTTATTTGTATTAACAATCTCCCCCTTTTTGTTGATGACAAAACATAAAATAATTTTAAGGAAAAACTAAAATTCGTAAAAGTTTGAATTTGTAGTTTTTACTTTCTTCTCTCCCTTTTTGTCGAAACAAAAAGTGTTAAAAGAAACTAACACAATTTAAAAAATATGTAAAATGTAAAGAGAGCAAGTGACGGGAATGGTACTCGTCTTAACTCCCCCCTGACGAGTCCATCCCTTTGAAAGGGCGTCAAGGACATGACGTAGAATAAACTAATTGTGTTTGCAATTATGTTTGCAAATGGTTCGTCTAAGTGACGAAAAACGTGCTCCCCCTTGAAGATTGCAAAGTTGCAATGGGGTGTCATGAAGTATAGTCCAAGATCGGATTAAGTTGCAAATGTTTTTGCAATTACGTTTGACACAAAGCTCCCCCTAGCTTTATGGTATCAAAATCTTCATGTGTTATTTTGAAAATCTACAAAGTAAAGGTTAGAAAACAAGAGTATAGTGCATAATTTCCTGCAAATAAAACTCAAGTTAGTAGAAATTTGTGCTTCTGTACCACGGATCCCACGGTTCCCTTATTGGAGGGATCCGTCTAGGCATTTTGGAGGGATCCGGCTGTCTGTTGACAGTTTCTTCAGCAATGAAGATGTGTCAAACAATGCTAGTGTGGAGACAATATATGTGCAATCAAGAGCACAACGCACAAAATAATCAAAGCATATAAATATTCATTCATTAAAACAAGAGATAACCAAACAAATCTCTAAAACTAAGAGAATGAACTAGGACATACAAGTACCACTAAATACTAACTAGTTACTAGACTTAAAATGCTAAATTGTCCACGAGTCTAGGGATGAGTGGACTTGTTGATTTGATCCAACTTTGCAAGAAGATGATTAAACATGAAATGTATCTCATTTCATACTTCTAGAACAAGTCCTTGAGTGTTTAGACAATTTGGACAATTATTGTCTTGGTTTGAACCCGGAGGGAAATGGATATTTTGAGGAGGCTCAATGTGTGTTTGCGGGTCTTCATTTTGAGAGGTAGGAAGTGGTTCTAAAAATGAGGGTGGTAATGGAACTTCTTCCATATGATCAAGGTTGTTCCTTGTCTCCCATGATGGGCTAGTTGGTGTTGTAGGTGGTTCCCTATTTAACGAAAAGGTTGGTGAATGGGAGTTTCTTTGTGGTGAGTGAAATAATGAATAGATGTTTGGGTGAGGGAGAGGCTCATTCGAGGAATGTAGACCATGCTCAATGAATGATGGTTTTGATGGCTTGCTAGAACTAGCCATGTTTGGTTTTGAACTAGATGATCCTTTTTCTAGTCCGAGGGGTTTGATGCTAATCCTTGCAGTTCTCTTAGCCTTCGGATGAGTTTGATGAGGTGGAATTCTAGCATCATTATCTCTAATGGGAGATGTTTCGGTGGATGAGATTTCATGGATCATTTGACCTTTTCTTTTGGATGATCCTATGGTTGAAGAGTTGTTGCTAAGAGCCTTAGTCATAGTGATGATGATGCTAGCAAGAACTTCTTAGTTGCTGATTTTTGAGATGTGAGTGAGAGTGGTGACTTAATCCTAAAGGTTGTTTGGTTTATAAAGAATGATTTGAATTAGGAAATTAAATTCTTGGCTACTTAGAAGACTAGACATGCTCTTAAGGTTTTGATCAGCTCTAGGAGGATAATAAATGAATGCTAAAAGTGGTTAGAGAACCAAAAGGTGACTTGAAACTGAATATGGAAGCTGATTGAGGCTTTCTGCAGCTACAGATTCCGCGGATCCCTCTCAGCAGGGATCCGCCTGGTTAGAGACCAGGGATCCGGCTATCAGACAGGTTTTAGGTGAAATGATTATTCTTTTGTAAGGTTTATTATCAATGGATTTTGAGGTTTTGACTTAATTTTGAATTCTTTAGCTGTTGGATATCTCAAATCCTCAACCATAACAAGTAATGGTGCTTAATGATGGTTTTGGCCAAGAAAATTGACCTTGGGTAGTCTAACTATATGTTTGACAAGGATTCCATTTAATTTGATGTGGAGAAATGGTGATAACAAGTCCTAGAAGTCAGATGATGTCCTAAGAGGAATTTACTAAAATCTTTTAAAAATAAAGAGAAATGAAAAACTAATTTTTAAGCCTAATTTTGAGTCAAAGATGATTGAGATCAATTTGCTAAATTAAAAGACATACCTAACTAAGTGCTATCAAACGTGATAGATAATGTGTGAGTATTGGAGCGGAATTATGGTGAGTTTTGACTAGTTGATAAATCAAAAATATTTCGAAAATATATCCTAAATAGGCCATGGATGAGGGTGAGGTTTTCAATTATTAGAGAAAGACTTAGTTGGTTCTAGTATCTTATGTTTGACTTGTTTGAGGTGATCTAGTAGACTATTTTGATGTAGCCAAATCTGTATTGCATATCAGATGCCACAGATCCCGCGGTTCCCTTATGGGAGGGATCCGACTAGTTCAAAAGCTGGAATCCGCCAACTGCAGATCAGAGAGCTTTCAGGAAATGTGCAACTTTGCACTTTATAGTAAATGCTTTTCCTAGTTGTTTCTATGGAGACTAAGTGCAAGAACACAACTACTATAATGTATAGCAAAGTAGGAAGAGCTAAGATTCCTAGAATGAGTGACGACGACCACTCAAGGGGTCGTAAAATCTTATTTTTCAAATACCTAAGTTAGAGTTGTTTAGTGCCAAGATATGGCGATACCTACATACTAAAAGCATAGTTTAAAGTGTTTACAAACCATTGTTTGAAATTGTTCATCATACACTTGGGTCCTAAGACCTTACCTTTCTTCTCCTCCTTCACTTCTTCACCCGTCCTCCACTCTTTATCAAACTATATTCACTTCTTCTTCCTCAAGAAATTGGCGAAGCATTTGAAGATTCCCTTGGTTTGTTGCCATTCGGGTGATTCAATAGGAATGTTTGGCAATTGGTTAATGTAGTCCAAGGGGTCAAGATCGATATTTTCAAGTGGGTTGCTACTACTCCCTTCACCTTCTCCTTGCCTCTCCCTTTCGTCCGAGGAATTCGTGGGTGGGTGTGGCCTCTTGCCTTCCACCATAAACCTTGTTTTTCTACCTTTGGTTAATGGTACCATAACCTTATTGCAAAAGCTATGATTCAAGGATTGTGGGGAAGGATCTAATGCAAAGATGAATTTGGCAAGACGGGTTAGAAGCATTGCATACGAAAGCACCATCTTGTCCATGCTTCTTACACTTGCCATTCTCTTGACCATGTAGTAAGCAATGTTGAAGCGAGTCTCGGTCACAAGACAATAGATCATGAAGCTTAGACATGCGTTGGGGTGATCCTTGTTTCCTACTAGACACACCACATTCTCCCTTATCACATCTTCCCATTTTCTATACAACGCGTACATCTCCAAGAGCTACATTTGGAAAGGATCCCTATAGATCACTTTCGACTTCCTACTAACCCTTGATGGGGATGCTCTTGGCATAAACACGGTGTCCCTTACCGTGGTTGCTTCCGGAATTGTTGTGTGATAAATGTCGTGATGATCACCCATAGATTGTATCTCCTTCAACGACCACTCATTAGAATATATGCAAACACCATCATATGTAACCCCTAGAATTCTCCCAAACTCCTCAAGTGAAAGAGTGTACTCATGTCCATTTATGGTGAATTCAATTGAGATGGACCCATCATCATTTCTAATTATACCCATAGTCTTGTAGAACTCAAGCACAAAGACCGGGCAAATTTGCTCGTTTATATCCAATAAACAATCAAACCCAATATTTCCAAATACTTCCCTCATGTCGGTATTTGCAAGAAATGATGGATCAACGACTCTACCTTCATGAAAGAGTCTCTTTTCAAGCAATTTAAAGGCTTTCCTATCTTCCGGACTTAATCCATCTTTCCTATCATACATGGGTATGTAGTGAGCGGTGTCTTGGTAATCTTGTTGCTTGTTGCTTGGCATGATTGTTCCTAAACAATACAACCACAATGTGGTGTTAATTGTGAATAGTAACCTAGAGGGTTTGATCACAATTTTGCTCAATTCATTTTTATTGAATTCAAGAAATGAGTTTAATTTGTATTAACAATGTTAATTCTTTGATTTGGGTTATCTTAGAAAACAATGTGGTAACAAATTATGACAAACCCATTTGAACCCAACCTCTAAAATGAAGAACTTGTAATCCTAGTAATCAAGGAATGAAATCAACAATGTAGTGAAGATAATACTTACACAAGTGATTGTTATGCTTGAGAGAGATGATCAAGTTGCTCCTGTGAACAGTAGTAAGGTTTTTGTTTGTGAGTCTTTAAGGGGAAAGTAGTTTATGGAACATCCACAGTGATCATTCTTTCATTTAAGCTGTCTTCTGTTGCGCGAATCCCGCGGATCCCTCTCATTTGGGATCCGGCTAGTGTAAGTCCAGGGATCCGGCATGACAGCAAAAATCAGCTCAAGCATTCCTTGATACTTTTGGTTTGGGAGTTCTAAAGCACCTAGAGTTTTGATTTTTTAGGTTCTAAAACTTGTGGTTGATGTTTTGACGATGTTAAGCTAATCTTATTTGACGTAGTTTCCTTTTAAAGAATTGGTCATAATTCTTTGGGAATCATTTTTCAAATATTTTAATAAAATCCCATTTTATTATAATGTAAGAAGTTTCACATAGATTTTTATTGACGTAGATGGAGTGTCAATAAATCCTTTGTGATGAATAATGATAATGATTATCAAATAACCAAAATGTCATTATTACGAATTCGTAGTGTAGTCTATATAAATAAGTCGAAGAATACTATTCTTGATGATGACTTTAATATAGATAACTACTAAAGCAATTACTAATAAATCATGCAACTAAGAATTCAATAATAAAATTAAAAGTAAGTGTTTAGTAATCATACCTTTGCTAAATATTTTTTTTAAGAAAAAAATATTTAGATGTTTTGTGATTTTCTTGGAATCTTCAGATTCATGTTGTGAGAAGGACAACACTGAACATTCTTTTTGCGAAAAGAAATATTTAGATAGATTCTTCATGATCTTCTTGGTGACTCCAAATCCAAGTATGAAGAATGCTTAACAACAAACATGTTAGAGCATTCTATCATTGTCCAACAATAAACATTATAATGATTTTTAAAATGTGACAAAAAAAAATCCTTCTTTGTAGTTTTCAAACATAAGTGGATCGTATCAAGTTTTTAAAGTACAACAAACTCTAAGAGACTTGGTAACGAAGCTCTGATGCCAATTGTGGAAAACTAGAAGGGAGGGGGGGGGAGTTGAATAGTTTTACCAATTTAAAACTTCCTTTTAAATATTTAGATCGACTTATGTCAATCTATTTGGTTGTTTATGTTGGACGTTGATAGATAGATATATAAACGTGTAATGAAAGATAAAGAGTAAGAAGCACATCACCACGACACAAGTTATTTATAGTGGTTCGGCTACAAGGACACCTTCCTTGCCCTACTCCACTCCCCGAGTCACCTACTCGAGAGTTCCTAAACACTACACCAACTCCTTATGGCGGAGAAGCCTTCACAACGTCGCTTAACCTTTTTCCGGTACAAAGCTAAATACCGAGTTCCTTCACACAAAGGCGAACCACACCTAACACAACGTCGCCTACCCTTTATACGGTGCTAGGCTAACCACCGAGTTCTTTCACACCAAGGAGAACTAATCCTATCACAACGTCGCCTACCCTTTATTAGGTACTAGGCTAAGTACCTAGTTCCATTATTATGGAGGAACGACTACCCTTCACGACACAACACCTAATCTCAAGGAGATCCACTCCTTGTTAAAACATCATCAAGGATATCACCATCCTTGGAAATAAACAAATACTTATATGTATAACGATGCACCTCATCGATTATACGACCTAGGAATTCTTTTCAAATGCAACTTTGATTTGATTCTTCAGCATCCTTCACTAATGCCTTTGACACAACGCTTGGCACCCTTCACTAATGCCTTCGTCTTGACACCTTTAGCATT
This sequence comes from Chrysanthemum seticuspe, assembly GCA_019973895.1. Classification (NCBI taxonomy): domain Eukaryota; kingdom Viridiplantae; phylum Streptophyta; class Magnoliopsida; order Asterales; family Asteraceae; genus Chrysanthemum; species Chrysanthemum seticuspe. Next base: position 156,749,619 of record BPTQ01000008.1, on the reverse strand, counting down.
CTTCACTAATGCTTTCATCTTAACACTTTCGGCATTCTTCACTAATGCCTTCAACCCAACATCTATGGAGAAAGGAAGAACTATCAACAAGAGAACCTTAGTTATCTTGATGATCACGAAGCATGGCAACTCATGGACTTGAGCTTGCTCGTCTTCAAGAAGTGGTGATCTTGCCTTTAAGAGGAACCTAGAATATCACACAAAAACAAAAGACAAACTACATAGATCACTTGGATCTGAGGTTGGAGGGTTATAATACTTGGGGAAGTATGTATGTGGAGTGATGATTAGAAAGGAAGAAATGGCTCTCTATTTATAGAGAAAATTCTCTACTGTTCCCCGGATCCCACGGATCCCTTCCACTTGGGATCCGGCTAGCACAAAGCCAGGGATCCGTGGAACGCTCCTCTTTGCCCATGGGTATTTTTGGTTATGGGTCATGGGTCATGGGTCATGGGTTATGGGTTGATCCATGGTTTTCTTTCTAGATACAATGAACTTGGTTAAGTGGTATATATAAAACCATGGGTTATGGGTCAATACCATTTGCTAGTTTTTACCCATTTAGTATATACTTGTTTTTACCCATTTTAGTATATATATGTTTTTACCCATTTTAGTATACTTAGTTTAAGTATATGCTAACCCAATATGTAACCACTAGTTGTTGTACATATGTATTTAAATCATAAAATCACTTATACTTGTTTTAGTGTTTTATGTGAAAACGTAAGTGTGTTAGGAAACTATTAACTCAAACTATTTACGTATTCTATTTGTTTCGTTAAAATGATTTTACGTTTGTTATCGACAAAACATTAGAAGATCGTAGAATATAAATAAACGTTTTTACGGCTTATTTGTATTAACAACATTTTCAAAATTGTTTTAAGAAAAAATGGTATCATCCACTACTTTTTTCTGCACAAAGATATATTAAGTGGTTGAGCTGCTTCTGTTGTTGCTGTTAGGCTTGAAAGAAAACCATCTGCTGATGCAGTGAGACCTCTTACGTTGCATTTTTTCATGCCAACTTTCCATAGAGGTCAAATTAGGCTCCGTTTCTTAATTTTTCAACCCAAGATATAGTTACCCTTTCCTTTCGGCATCCAATCATCTTCTATGTGGGATCCGGATCGGGAACATTCTTATATACCAATATACCTGCATGCGTTAGTGGACAAAAACAGATATATGGTGGTCGACAACACCCAAACAGCAATCGACTGCAATCAGATCATATAAAGGAATGGGAATAACATGTTTATCAAACTATAGTCATCTAATTCTAAAACTCATATCCTAAATTCCTAGTCCTTCGACATAGGCAAATATCATTTTGAATTAAGCACATAGGATGATAAAGAAAGCCCGTTAGATGATGTAAATTTGAAAAGACATTCTCCCCCTCAATCGATGACTCTTTCTCTTGAAAAGTTTTTTAAAAGCGCTGAAGTCATTGATTGAGTTTTTGAAATTTTATGAAAACTTGATTCTGATTGATTTTCAAGCAACTCATTTACCACCATTTTGTTAAAACAAATATTTGTCTAAAGAAATTTAGAAGGAAAAATATTTGAGTAGGAACAGCTGTCTTTATGATGACATGCTTTCCTTGTTTATGTTTTAGGATAAGTGCACGAAATTTTAGAAAAATTTGGTTTAGCGCAGCACTTTCCTTTCTTGAAGAACGGGTTGCTATCTGAAATAATAGCAAGCCATGGTTTAAGCATGGGTTACAGTCTGAAGTAACTGTAAGCCATATATTGAGACATGTTTTGAAAAGAATATTTACACCTTCTGCTCGAACTTCATCTATGGTCCCGTGCCATTGTTGAATGACATATCTAAGACCGTAGATGTTATCGATACCAGAAGACATGTCTTGAGAAAACAATATTTTTGGTATTTTTCAAATTTTCTAATTTTTATGGGTTTTAGTTGGTTTTATAATTTTCTATTTTGGTTTTTGATAAATATTTACAGATAGATGATATAGTTTAAGAAGATGATGATACGAGTACCGAGATAAGGATATCGTTCAACACTTAGTAGAAGATGGAAGTCATCATTTCTTAAACTTTCACCACCAAAGATTTCGAGACTCTTGAATGGACATCATAAATTGAGCCTACAGAAAGTGAGACTTTGGTAGATTCCCCCCAAACCGACAATCTTCAAATAAAGACCATTTTCCCAAGAAGTAGAATGTGAAGAGAAACAGTCTCATTGAATGAAGCTCAACACCCCGAAGAACATGAGAACACCGAAGCAACAAGTTTGAACACTGATTATCTTTGCGGTTATCAAACTGGAATACATAATTAAGCTCTATCACGTGACCTGTTGTGCGTCCCCAATGTATACATTACTCTTCGAGTTTGAGCAGTTGTCTATTAGGGAGAACAATATGTCAACATCTTCATTTCACCAAATGCATTCCAGTTATTTTTCATATAACCAATCAGCCCATAATGTACACATGTACCCAACAAGAGTAGATACGATGACATCCATGTAACATATTGAGTCACTAATCATCTCTCCGGATGTCAACTCCGGAATAACTGAATTAGCTCGATCAAGTGAACATGTTGTGCATCCTTGATGTACACGTATCTCTCCCCTGATGGTTGTGATCTCATCGGAATCATCATTGCATTGTGTACATGAAGCAATAACCGGAAGCACTACCATAACTCATATAGAAGATGTCGATAAGCAATATCATCTCACGCTCCACATATTCTTCTCATATTTCTTCCTACTGAAAGCTGAGATAACACATTCAAAAAGTATCCAGAGACCACTTCCCCCAAATGATTGGAATAATGCATCCTTCCCCCAAATAGTTGAAATAATATATCCTTCCCCCAAATAGTTGGAAGAACACACCAAAGGTTACGAGTTAAACATTGAGATTCTCTACGGTTATGACATTTGTCTTTCCCGGGATTACTTCAATATAGAAGAAGTATTAAGTTCATCATGTGTACTCGTTGTGTGTTTAGATGTATGTGTGAAGTTTGATAGACTCCTTTAGATCGTTTTGAGCCTTAGGGTTTAACAATAACAATGACAATACGCAACGGATAAATCAAAACATAATTGTTATTGACACAAGGTTTCATTCACCATTAACTAACTAACTAACTATAGACGTTTATAGGAACACGTCTAGATAACTAAACTACTAACTAAACTAATAACCTAGGCGTTTACAAGACTATACGCCTAGGACACACACACACCTCTTTAAGTCGACTACATCTTGGAAGACATAATTAATAAAACCTACACCCCATGTCCTCTTTATATACTAGAGGATTAGGGTTTACAAATCTCTACTAAGGACTAAATAATAAATCTTCTTTACCAAGCAAGTCCTTCCATCTTTTTGTAGGTTTCCTTCTTGTCGTATTAAGTCCCTCTTGTTTCATTCTTTTTGTCTTATCAACTCAAACGTAAAATTCCAAACAGTATGTCTCCTTCCCCCTTGCTGGTTTTGATACCTCAGAATCAGCAACACATTATATATACCAAATATTCTTGAAATAGAGAAGAAAAACAAATTAGCTCAAATGAATCCTGTGAGAATCAACTGCTACAAAAACTCTCTCTGACTATCTTTATCAACCCATATGTAGACAATTTGAATTAACCACTTAAAGAAGAAAACCCGTATATCAAACTTAAACTGAAGTCAAATTCCCCACATTTGTATCTTAAGCTTGCACTTGATGATGGAAGAACGGTGTCGAGAATCTATGCTTCAAGCAAATCTCTAAGTACTCACTACTCAAACAAAGTATGAGACATTAACTCCTCTTGAGATTATCCACACCTTCATCAACGTGTGACACTGAGTAACACAACGTAACTCCTAATAGTGATAGTTAACCAGGTCTTCAACTGTTAGGATTTAGAAAATCCAGGTATTAAAGTTTCGGTCACCTCAAGTATATGTATCCGTTAGAAAGCTCGTAGTCATAGTTATTTTACTATTAAGTAGTATTTAGTTAAGTAACACCGTGGTGGACAGACGGGTCTTTACCCACTGTATGACTGATCCACAGCCCGATAGGTGGAGATTTATGTAATGACTATAAATACTCTCTACCTTCTAAGGTAGAGAGTTGGAGCTCATAATAAGATTTTTCTTTCTCTCACTAAAGTTCCCAAGTCTCTAACTTTCTCTCTCTAAAACCTCTTATACGCCTATTTGTGATTATGGTTTAGTGTGTTTGTGAAATCCAATATGTTACAAATGGTATCAAGAGCCATGGTTTGATCATCTCTTACATATTCTTGGATTTCTAGTGGTTTTTAGATGGTTTTAGAGTTTGAAAAAGTTTAGTGGTTTTTGCATCATTTGGATCATTTCTAGTGTTAAAGTTTGAATCTTGGGTGTATTTTTATGTTTAGAATCATTGTATGTTCTTGGGTTTTGATTTGGTAATATTGATTCATCGTGGTTGGGTTGGTTTTGGATTGAAAAGTGGTGTTTGTGAGATCTTCTAGCTAGCGACTTGAGCCACGGATTCTTTTTCTAGATAACGACTTGCTTTGTAAGTTGTTAGCGAGTTGTAGTTTAAGTTCTTAGCGACTTGAGCTTAGCGACTTGCCTATTGAGACAAGCCGACAAACAGTACACTTAGTGGATTCTCCACTACGGGTAGAGACTTGGTGAAAGTTAGCGACTTGTACTTAAGTTTGTTAGCGATTTGGTGTTAGCGATTTGGTGCTTAGCGAGTTGCTATTTAGCGACTTGATAACTTAGCGACTTAGTGCTTAGCGAGTTGTTCTTTAGCGACTTGACTGTGTCTTAGCGACTTGGCATTATAGTGACTTGCTATTTAGCAACTTGGTGGTTAGCGACTTGCTTCAAAGTTTCTTAGCGACTTGGTTGATTTTTGCTGGTAATACGGTTTTCTCTTGATTTAGTAAAATCCCGTGAAAGAATCTATTTCCCGGTTTAATCATAGAGTTATAAAATCCCGTGTAATCTGTTAACATGTCTACCAACGTACCTACAATCATCTCCACTGTTGCCGAGGATGTTCAAGCAGCTGGTTCAGATACTCGTCCACCCATGCTTGACAGAACCGACTACGACTCTTGGGCTCAAAGAATCAGATTGTACTGTCTTGGAAAGGAAAATGGGGTCAACATTCTCAAATCAATTGATGAAGGACCTTATCAGATTGAGACTACAAGAGACTTAATTGATACAGCTGCAGATGGAACAATGATCTATGGAATAGACAGACCAAAGACATATGATGAGCTCGATGATAAGGCAAAAAAGATATTCGATGCTGATATCAGGGCTTCTAACATCATACTTCAAGGTCTTCCAAAAGATATCTACAAGCTGATCAATCACAACACCGAAGCCAAGGCAGTGTGGGATAATGTCAAGATGCTTCTCTCAGGTTCTGAACTTACTATGGAAGATAGAGAATCACAACTCTATGATGAATTTGAGCACTTCAAGATGAAACCAGATGAGAGTGTCTATGAGTATTACGTGAGATTCCACAAGCTTGTGAATGATATGAGAAACATCAGAATGACTATGCCAAACATTCAGCTGAACTCAAAGTTTGTGAACAACATGAATCCCGAATGGCACTAGTTTGTCACCTCTGTGAAGCTAACCACAGGATTGAAGAATACAAACTATGAACAACTCTATGCCTTCCTTCTTCAGAATGAGAGACATGCTATGTTTGAAAAAAGGATTCTGGAACAGTTCAAAACCAACCAGGGAGAAACAAGTTCATCAAATGACTCAACATCCTTCTACACCAATGATGGAACTACTACCAAAGCATCTCAAGTCATTCCAGATTCAAGTTTCAAACAACCTGATGCCAATGCAGTCATGGAACACTTTATCAATAAACTTGCTTTTATGGTTAAACAAAACTTAACCTTCACTCCTCACACTAACAGACTTCACACTAATAATGAAATCAGGACTGCATCCAATCAACACAATCATGCTTTGGTCAGAGATGGAAAGGTTATGGTACAACCAGTTCAAGAAAGGCAGTATGAACAAGGAAGAGGTGGAGTTGATAGAGGATATGTGGCAAATCAGAATAGGAAAAGGAATGGAAATCAAGGACAAGTAAATCCGATCAAGTGTTACAACTGTGGTGGTGAGGGACATATTGAAAGGAACTGCACATCGCCAAAACGCTCTCAGAATGCCGAGTACTTCAGGGATAAGATGTTTCTAGTGCAAGCTCAGGACAATGGAGCAGCTTTGGATGAAGAGGAGTTACTGTTTCTTGCTGAAGGGAATGCCAAGACATATGATGCTGATGTTGATGAACAGCCAATTCAGGAGATAGGTCATAATCATCAGAATGCCTTTCAAGTAGCTGATTGTGATGCATTTGACTCTGATGTAGATGAAGAACCTATTGCTCAAACAATATTCATGGCTAGCATCTCACCTATGGTTTCTCCAAAGGTCTCTCCTCCACAACAAACTGGTCCATCCAAAGACAAAATCATTTCAGAGGTATTAAAACTATATGATAATGTTGATGAGCGAAAGATGCATAATGAAGTACAATCTCTTGAAACTTATGAATCAGATATTGATGATGAGGGTAATAGCAATATTGTCCCATATGATCAATATGTGAAGCAAAGTGAAAGTAAGGTTGTACCAAGTAATGCATCCTCTGCAGTCAATGATGACTATGTTTTTGATGAATTCACTGCATGTGCCCCTGATGATTATGTTGTCTCTGAACTGAATGCCTATAAAGAACGTGTTGCTATCTATGAACAACGTGCTAAATTTGAGTTGACCACCCGTGAGCAGGAAATGGATGACCAAATGCGTACAATTATTATAAAAAGTAATTTTAGAGAAGAAATATTAAAACAAGAGTTAAAATCCTTACAAGAAAAGCTTTCTAAAACTGCTAAGCAAAAACAAGAACTTCAAGAAAATGTGAAAATGCTTAAGCAAGAATTCAATGCTAAGGAATCAAAACTTTTGAATGATTTTTCTAATTTGAAAACTTTGAAAAACAAGCTTGAAAATAAATTGTACGTACAAGGGAACACCATTCAGACTGCTCACTTGATCACTAAGCATAGAGTCTTAAGCGATAAGCATAGCATTCCCCTTGTTGAGGAACCAAATCCAGAGGTCATTAAAAAGGCTAGAAGTGCCCATAAGGTAATTTATGATGGCAATGAAATCCTTAAGCCTAGACAGAAACCTAGTTGCGATGAGTGCACTGAGGAAGATAAGAAATCAGATGAAGTCACTAGGGAGAAGAAGAACAAGAAACTAGATGATCCTAAATGTAAAGAGAAGAAAATATCTATCATACCCCATGATTACAAAAAGGAGAATTGGATTTCCTTGAACATGTTTAAGCCTCAAACGTTGTTAATTCCCGAACAAGTGTTCTGGAAAAAGGATTTAGATAACCAAAAAGCATAGAATCTTGTTGTTACAAACCCTCCCCTTAGGAAAATGCCTTCAGCGACTGTGTATCCTCCAAATACACCAATGCATCTAGTTCCTAGAACCATTGCCACTAAAAGCAAGACCTTAATCAGTCAATTTGTCATATTTCAATTATTTGTTGATTTTGAGAAAACTTGTAAGAAAAGGATCACACCCACTGGGATAACTGAAGGGGAAAGGGGTTTTGAGAAAACTAAAGAATGCTATTTAACTGAGGTCATGCCTTTCTTTAAACAATTAAAAGGTCAATTTGAGAGTCTTAAAAAAGGGATGGACTTAGATATTAAAGAAATGGAAAAGGAACTTGATGCGATGATTGTTGAGGTTAGTGACTATGAGCGAGAACTAAAATATAATGAGATTGAGAGGAAGAACTTGCATACCTTGAATGAGAATCTTATTTCTGAATGTATTGCTCAAGATATGTTTTACACTGCTACAAATTGTTCCATTAATGCTTCTCAATTTCATGAATTATCTGTTGCTCTGAAAGTCTCCCATGATCGTGTCATTAAAATATCAACATCTGAAAGAAAATGTTAAAACCTCAAATTTCAAGACATCCTTGGACGTTCCTGAATTTGATGCAGTTTTTGAAATTAGAAAACGTGATGAACAGATTCGAGCTCATTGTAACACGATCAGAAAGTTGAAAGCCCAAATTTCTCAATTAAAGGGTGAAATGAACAATGTGACTGGCTCCCAAATGCCTCCTCCTTTAGATTCTCGGAATTCTCAAAATTTTCATCTTCAAAACTTGGTCAATGCTTTACAAAAGGACAATGAGAGTTTTCTAGAAGAAAATGAAAAGGTTAAATGTCATTTCAATGAGTTATTTGTGTCAATAAAAGTCACTCGTAATAAAAATAATGAGCAAATAACTTCGTTGCAAAAGGAAATTGAGAATCTGAAGAGTCAGGTAAAAGGGAAAATGCCAATGACCAATGGGGAGAATGGTGCATCAAAGTTGCATGGTTGTAATAAATATGCTTTGTCTGTGAAATATGTTCCTCCTCATCTTAGGAATAACAAACTTACCATTCAAACATATTTCTCATACCTTAAGGATAGTCTAGAATGTCTCTGTGAGATTGTAGAAGAGGATAAGTTAGAGAAACCACTTGATAATGCAATTGGCCATGCATGCTTATATGCCAAACGATCTCAAGAACTTCTAGAATGCTTAATTACAATATGCCCTAAGTCCCTAGGTGAGCAAGTCAATCCCTTGATACCCTGTTCTATGCCTAATGCCAAGTATACAAGTCATTCAATGCCCAATGTTATGAATGTGAACTTTAGTAGGCCTTCAAATAGTTCAGATCCCAGCACCTCCAGTGTTAAGAAAGTGAACCTCAGTGTGCCTTCAAATAGTTCACATCCCAGCACATCAAAACAGGAAAGGCAAAAAGTAGCAAAACCAACTAATGTTCCCGTTCCTTCTACAGGAGTAATCAGTGACATTAAAGCGAGCAAGTCAAAGTCTCAAGGCAATACAAGGAATGATAGGACCTCGCAAGCTAAGAATGTGCATTGGAAGAAAGTAGAAGACCACCGTAGGGAGAATTTGAATAAAACGAATTGTGTTGATTCTAGTGTTAGCTCTAAGCATACTATAATTAATGCGAATTCTACTACTTTTGGCAAAATATGTAATGATGATTACATGGTTTCTGTTACTAATCTTGAACGTGGTATGAATGATTTGTCTAAAGCTGTCAAATGCTCAGTTAAAAATGTTAATGTTAAAAATCAAGCTAAGAAGGCTAAAAGGCAAAAGCGAAAGAAAGTTAGAAAACAGTGGAAACCCACAGGAAGAACATTTAGTAAGATAGGTTATCAATGGATACCTTTTGGCCATAAGGTTAATCAGGCAATGCCCACTAGAAAATAGATGCCTACTGGTAGAATTATTCCCTTAAGAAGAGAACATACTTTGAATAGGTCAAATACGGATACTAGCACTGCACCTATTTCTAATGTTTCCATTGCTTCTATTTCTAATATGGGTGTTTCTATTTCTGATGTGGGAGTTCCAATCACTGTTACTAACCAAATGGAACCCATTCTGGCATGGGGATCCCAATTATCCAGTTATCCATTCTTGTCTGTGTTCAACTGCAGATCGTTCAAATCGTTCTGTGGTACCTGGACTCAGGCTGTTCCAAGCATATGACTGGAGACCTGTCGTGGCTCATAAATTTCGTGAGTAAATTCATCGGGACAGTTAGATTCGAGAACGACCATTTTGGAGCTATTGTGGGTTATGGAGATTATGTGGTTGGTAAAAGTGTAATTTCTAGGGTATATTATGTGGAAGGTCTTGGTCATAATTTGATCTCTGTTGGTCAATTCTGTGATTCCGATCTAGAAGTGGCTTTTAGAAAACATACTTGTTTCGTTAGAGAACTTGATGGTGTGGAATTATTAAGAGGTACTCGAGGTTCAAACCTATACACATCTCTATCGATGACATGATGAAGTCTTCTCCAATCTGCTTGCTGTCAAAGGCTTCTAAAACAAAGTCTTGGTTATGGCATCGTTGTCTCAATCACTTGAACTTCGGCACCATAAACAATCTTTCCAGAAAGGATCTTGTCAGAGGCTTACCCAGATTAAAATATGAAAAAGATCATCTTTGTTCAGCTTGCCAATTGGGAAAAAGTACGAAATATGCCCACAAACCAAAACCCACAAACTCTGTAATGGAAGTTCTTCATACCCTTCATATGGATCTGTGCAGACCAATGAGAGTGCAAACGATAAATGGGAAGAAATACATTCTAGTAGTTGTTGATGACTACTCTCGATTTACTTGGGTAAAGTTTTTGAGGACAAAGGATGAAACTCCAGATGTCATCATCAAACTAATCAAATAGCTTCAGGTTCGATTCAACAATACAGTCAGAATTGTTCGAACAGACAATGGAACAGAGTTTGTTAACAAAGACTTAATTTAGTTTTATGAAAGTGTTGGAATCAGTCATCAAAGAAGTGTTCCACGAACTCCTCAACAGAACGGTGTAGTTGAAAGACGAAATCGAACTATTGTAGAAGCCGCAAGAACAATGCTAATTTATTCAAAGGTTCCAATGTTTCTATGGGCTGAAGCCATTGCCACTGCTTGCTACACCCAAAATCGTTCCCTTATACACACCTCTCATGGAAAAACTCCATATGAACTTGTTCATAAACGAAAGCCTGATCTCTCCTACCTTCGTGTGTTTGGTGCCTTGTGCTATCCAACGAATGACGGTCAAGACTTAGGAAAATTAAGAGCAAAGGCAGATATTGGAGTTTTTGTTGGTTATGCATCAAACAAGAAGGGTTACAGAATCTACAACAAGAGAACCCGAAATATCATGGAAATAATTCACGTTATGTTCGATGAGCTGACCGGTCAAATGGCTCCTGGACAATCCAGTTCTGGACCCGTACTTCAAAACCGTCCCATTGGTTCATCCCTTGTACCAAATTCCTCTCCTGCAACTCCATATGTACCTCCAACTGAAGATGATTTGAAGAAATTGTTTGATCCGATGTTTGATGAACACTATGAGCCAAGTGCTAATGATCTGTCAATTCCTACAACATAGGCTGCTCATATCCCTGTGAATGAAGTCAATCCTTCAGTCTCAATATCACTAAGTCAAGAAGCGCCTGCTGCTGATCACTCTGACTCATCAACAAATCATCAATCTTCAAATGTACATCATAGAACTTTTTTTGGCATCAATGATGAAGTTAATCCCTTTGCTACTCCTGAAGATGCTCCATTTGAAAACATATTTGCTCCTGAATCATCATCTGAACCATCTTCTTCAGGAGACATCGACTCTGCTACTTCAGTCCCTCAACAACAGCCACATGAACACCTCAGAAAATGGACTCGCGATCATCCATTAGACAACATCATTGGAAATCCCTCTCGGCCAGTATCCACACGGAAACAACTGGCAACCGATGCCTTATTGTGCTTCTTCAACTCCGTACTCTCTAAGATCGAACCAAAAGATGTTAAAACCACCATGAATGAAGACAGCTGGTTCAATGCTATGCAAGAAGAAATTCATGAGTTTGATCGACTTGATGTATGGGAATTAGTGCCTGCTCCAGATTGTGCTATGATCATTGCTCTAAAATGGATCTTCAAAGTGAAACTTGATGAGCATGGTGATGTGTTAAAGAACAAGGCTCGATTGGTTGCAAAAGGATACCGTCAAGAGGAGGGTATTGACTTTGAAGAATCATTTGCTCCTGTTGCTCGTATCGAGGCAATCAGAATATTCTTGGCTAATGCTGCAAGTAAGAACATGATAGTCTATCAAATGGATGTAAAGACGACATTTCTTAATGGAGATCTTAAAAAAGTCGTCTACGTCAGCCAACCTGAAGGCTTTGTGAATCCAGAGCATCCTACTCACGTTTATCGTTTGAAGAAGGCTCTTTACGGTTTAAAGCAAGCTCCAAGGGCATGGTATGATACGCTATCAAAGTTTCTTCTATCTACTGGATTCAGCAAAGGAGCAGTTCATCCTACATTGTTCACCAGAAAGTCAGGCAAACATTTAATTCACGTTCAAATTTATGTTGATGATATCATCTTTGCCTCGACTAACCCCAATGAGTGTGACCATTTTTCAAAAGAAATGGGTTCTAAATTTCAAATGTCAATGATGGGACAAATGTCATTTTTCTTGGGATTACAAATTTCACAAAGTCCCGGAGGCATTTTTATAAATCAATCTAAATATGCAAATGAAATTTTAAAGAAATTTGGATTTGATTCTAGTGACCCTGTTGACACTCCCATGATTGAACGTACTAAACTAGATGAGGACCACTCAGGGATCATGGTAGACCAAACAAAATATCGTAGTATGATTGGATCCCTGATGTACCTCACAGCTAATAGACCAGACATCTTGTTCGCTGTTTGCATGTGTGCTAGATACCATGCTAAGCCTACTAAAAAGCACCTTGAAGCGATTAAACGGGTCTTTCGGTATCTCCAAGGAACCATCAATATGGGAATTTGGTACTCGAAGGACACCGGTATGTCACTAACAGCCTATGCAGATGCTGATCATGCAAGATATCAAGATACTCGTCGAAGTACGTCTGGAGGTGCTCAGTTTTTGGGTGATAAGCTTGTGAGCTGGTCTTCAAAGAAGCAAATGAGTACTTCTATTTCCTCTATAGAGGCTGAATACATAGCCATGTCATCTTGTTGTGCTCAAATCCTATGGATGAGATCCCAATTATCTGACTATGGCTTTGAATTCAACAAAATCCCTCTGTACTGTGATAATAAAAGTGCTATTGCTCTCTCATGCAACAACGTACAACACTCAAGAGCAAAGCACATCGACATTCGACATCATTTCATCAGGGAGCAAGTTGAAAATGGTGTGGTGGAACTATACTTTGTGAGGACTGAATACCAGTTAGCAGACATCTTCACCAAAGCTCTTCCTAGAGAACGTTTTGAGTTTATACTTCCACGACTTGGCTTAAAAAGCCTTCAACCAGAAACACTCAAACGTCTTCAGGAGGAAGACGAGGAGTAAAGGTTAATGACTCTATCATCTTCTTGTAAATATCTATTTGAAAAACAAAATACAAAATTACAAAACCTTCAAAAAGCAAATAGAAAAATAGAAAACTTTCAAAAATCTATAAAAATCAGTAAAATCTTGAAAAATTTCAAAAAATACTGTCATTTTGTCATGTTTTTCTCAATTCGAAAATATCTACGGTCTTTGTGTTGTCATTCAAAGAATGACACGGGACTTTAGATATTGTTCAAATTTAAAAAAAAAAAAATCAAAAATCAAAAAATATTTTTTGGGAGAAAGTGAAACAACGGTTTATTGTCATTTCAGGCAGTAACCCGCTTTTCAAAGAAAGAACAGAGCCATGCTTTATCTTGGTTTTCAAATCTAATGCTCTGATTCTTTAAACTAATCCTTACTATCTAATGAAAACTAATTGCTTTGAAAAATAACTCGGACTCTATTTTTTTGGAAATCATTTGGACTTAAAGTGTGTCAAAATATCTATCTCTCAATCAACAACTTAGTTCATTGATTGAGGGGGAGAATGATTTCAATTAAATTAAAAAGTTATGTGTCATTTAATTGTTTTCAAAAGATAATCATGCATGTTTAATCAATGAAGTCCAAAGTCTCAAAATCTGATCCTTATCAGTTAAAACGCTTTCTTAATCAAGTCACAATTCTCCTTAAAAGCTTTCCAAATCAATTTAAATCTATAGAGATCACAAATCTCAAATGATTTGATAATTGTGATCGGGGGAGAACTTGTGATTTAAATTGGATTTAATTTGATAATTTGGTAAATGGTTTTATAAGGATGTACAAGCTCTCCTTCCCACATGTGCCAAACTATTTCAAATTTTCCATGCACAGGTTGAGGGGGAGCATCTATCTTAAACCACAAAGATATGAAACGTGATCAATTTGTTTTAATGTACAGTCTGTTCCCTCTTGTATGTGCAAAACTCTTTCAAACCTCAAGGCACATATCGAGGGGGAGCAAGACTATGAAAACCTCATCCTCCCTTATATGCTTTATCTACTTGTTTTGATCAGGGAAGTGATGTTGATATCTTTTAGAAAATGGTAATCAAAGAAGTTAATTCTTTCTCTTGCCTCCGTGTGCAAAACGATTTCACTTGATGCACATGTTGAGGGGGAGCTCTTGTTCTAAAAATATCAAAAACAATTCAGGTACAAAATGCTTTGATAATATATCATAAGTATCTGGATTGATTTTCAAATGGTTTTCAATTGGTTCCAATGGCAGATGAACAATACCAAATAGACCGACCAACTTTACTTTATGTATGGTGATATAAGGATGATAAGGTTAGGTATTTGTTCCCATGATCCGCCAGAACCGGAGGGATCTACCCAGGGACAATCCACTAGATAGTGTAGAAGTCCTTAGGTATATTGAAAAAAGGAGAAAAATGAGATGTGGGAAGAGTGCGGACTAAGACTGAACTAATACTGGATTAAACCCAACAAGGTTCTAGTTATGAAGTCTCGGTAAGCACTGAAGGGGTTGAAGAATGAAAAAGAATTGAATGAGAAAAGGGTGAAAACAAATAGCCCTCCAATTATTCAACCTTAGGGAAGATACAGGGTTCAATTCATATGCTACTGGTGGTTACCAAGGTAACATCGGTATTGAAGACAAGACGTCATGGACCCAGTGACGCACTGCACTTCAACTTCCCAAACCACTCAAGTTCCTCTTAAAAGGACTTGTTTCATTCTCACGAGGAACCGACATTATCTATCGACTCTCTCTTAGAGATTGTTGATATTGAAGAAGGAGACCCTCTCCCTAGTCTCCGAAATAGGATCAAAATATGCACAATTGAGTCTAGAGCCACGAGATCATCAATAAATCTCTTTAGGACACTTTCAATGAATACTCTATGTTTCACACAATGTGGAAAGAGAGATTATATCTTATGAGTCCTACGCATTATCCTTGTGGTATTGCCAGAACATCCGAGTGATATGTAAAATATTCAGAATGAAGATGAAAAGCCTTCTAGAGCCAACATCAAACAAGCTCCTGCTAGGTGGCATGTGAGATCTTTTCAATAGATCGACCATGTGGTAACTGAACAGAAACAATGAGGCGATTCAATATTTTGAATCAATCCTGGTTCAGGATATGGATTGACGGATACCTTTGAAAAACCGGTCGTTGTGCTTAAAAACTCCTTTCTCTAGCACATCGACTGTGTACAAATATTTCAAATCAAAAGGTGTTTATGATTGATAATTGATTTTCATTAAAACCTTCGTTGTATTGCAAAAACAATTTCTATTGAGCAGTACACGATTGTTTTTCAAATCTCTTTTCATCAATCGGTGAATCTCAATTCGCTGGTTCACTAACTCCGTGTTGTCTTCTTTGAGACGTTCCGGTTTGAGAACGGCTAGAACAGCTGCGAAACCATGTCAAGGAAATTCTTCGGAATCATACCTGATCACAGGCAGTACTTGTACTGATCAATGAGGAACCGTGGGCCGTGTACCTCAATTCAACAAAAGTGATCAAAGATACTATTGTGTGCTTTATTGCTAACTGTTTTATGCAGGAACACTCTACGTTTGCAGCTGATCAGAATGGAGCGGTCAATCCATAGCCGCATGCTCACACAACACATTCATTTCCAAAGAAATCATGATTAGTGCATCAATGACTCTGATATTATCACTCCATGCTTCTGCTATGCTGCTGCCAATATCATGAATCAACGAAAAGCTTCTGCTACTCTGATAAGAATATATCATGATCCAGAATGTGAGCATGTCGATCCAAATGTCACAACACCACAATGGATGAGTTAGATATTTATTGTGGTTGATGATCTCAAAGCTGGCTCAAAACTCTGTATCTTGTGGATCAGTTAAAGACCTCCACTCAGATTATTCAAACATGCAATAATAAAGTATCAAAGACTACGAGCTACAGAACAAAGGACATGAACAAGAATCCAAGAAAAATTTCAATATAATATCTGTTTGTATTCTATGTAATTGTAATGTGTTTTTGAGGTGACCTCCCTTAGGGGGAGATTGTTAGGATTTAGAAAATCCAGGTATTAAAGTGTCGGTCACCTAAAGTATATGTATCCGTTAGAAAGCTCGTAGTCGCAGTTATTTTACTGTTAAGTAGTATTTAGTTAAGTAACACCGTGGAGGACGGACGGGTCTTTACCCACTGTATGCCTGATCCACAGCCTGATAGGTGGCGATTTATGTAATGACTATAAATACTCTCTACCTTCCAAGGTAGAGAGTTGGAGCTCATAATAAGATTTTTCTTTCTCTCACTAAAGTTCCCAAGTCTCTAACTTTCTCTCTCTAAAACCTCTTATACGCCTATTTGTGATTATGGTTTAGTGTGTTTGTGAAATCCAATATGTTACATCAACCATCCACCCCGACTACTGGTAACTAGATAAACCAAGTCTTCAACTTAAATTCTTAAGCCTGAGCAAGTTATCAAATAAGAACACGCCTTTGTGAAAGTCAACTTCAATCTCAAATAATGATAAATGATTAACTCCGAAGCAATCAACTTTTGCCAAATGCCCAACACGTGAATAAACATACATTCGGATGTACATTGACCCACTGAATGAACCGGAACAAATGATTCCTCAACATCAATGCATTCTTCCTAAAGGTATGCATGTAGAGACTGATCTAGAAGATTCACCAATAATGTTTTTAAGTGGATGAGGTAGTCATTTTCCTTAATGTTCATGTAGTTGATTTACATAGTGCACAATAATCCGTGAAGATTTGGCAAAGGGATACCAAAGAGCGGATCATTATTCATGAACAATAATCCGTGAAGATTTGGCCAAGGAATACCAAAGAGCGGTTCATTATTCATGAGAGCAGCTTCAATATTATGATAGTCATTATCAACGCCTTGAGGAATAACTGGAGATTAGGTTTCTTGAGTAGTCTAAGTTTTACTTCTTAGATGGTGCATCTTGATCAATGTAGATTGAAGAAGGTGAACTAGTTGAGTCAGCAGGAACCGGAGCAGGAGCTGGATGATCAACATTCGTTAGAGGTTGGAAGTACTCATCAAACATATCTTGAAACAAAGAATCCCAAACCATGAATCCCAGTTATCCTTATTAAGTGAAGCATTATGCGTTGGAGGAGAGTCGTATGATCATAATTCAAGCATCCATCAACATGTAGTATATGCACTATTCTCCCCCTCAAAAATTGCAAATGAAGTTTGCCGTTTTTGATTGAGCAAGTGAATAAGAATATACACCAATGAACGTAGATCCAGTTGAATGTTGAAAGAGCGTGGGAAAAACATGAAGCTTGTTGATGAAGAATGTCGATGAGAATGGTCATAAACATAAAGATTTCTCTTCTTTTGAAGATAAAGCGTACTGAAGCGTACACCTTTCTTTTCTGTGAAGAACGGGGCCTGAAGTGTTAACTGTAGATGCCATAATGTTGAAGTACGAGGCCTGAACTGATGTGAACAGACGTCATAGCAGATTGAATATCAAGGTTGAGTTACTTGAACCCGTGAGGTATGAGATATCAATCCATTTGTTATCCATACTTTAAGCCAGTCCATGTAGTGAAGGATCGAAGTATCTGCAACTGAGTTAACATTACAAGCTTGATTGCATATATATTGGTTAGTGACATTAGTATCCAAACCCTTTGGGGTTTCACGGTCAACCTTAATTTTGCCATCAGTAAACAGCTTTTCGGTAGGTATCCACCTAAGTCCAACATCCTTAAACATTCTACCAGACGGCATCCACTTATGGAAAGGTCTAGGATTGTTGATATTCTTATGCAAAGTGGAAGACTTATCGTTATTCCTAGACTCCAAAGATTTAGCAGTTGGGATCCATCTAGGCGAAGTTTTAGGTTTGTTTTGCATCATAACATGTTGAACCTTAGCCATGTTAGTAGTCTTAGTGGATTGTACCTTAGCATGTGAATTAGGAAAATGTTTCTTATTCGGAAAAGACTCGGAATTTCTTGTTTCATTTTCTACATGCTTAGCATTTTTCTTCATATAACTACTCTTAGATGCAAGCCAACCCCTAGTCTTTTGAGTGTTCCTAGGTAATGGTTTACAACTACTAGCAGTGCCTTGAAATCTCGTAGAATGCATCACCCTAGATATTGCACCTAAAATTCCGTCTTTTCGAATTTGTGCCTTTTTCCTAGCTTGTTCTAGATAATAGTTCTTCCACAAGTCATTCATATCATATGAATTCTGGGTTTTAATGCTTGATTTTGACACTGTTTTCGAACTATTCCTAGATGTGCTGGGAGTAGAAGTGGCTACTTGTTGAGGGTTAACTGAACTAGAAGCCTTATTCTTTGGTAAATCAGGTGAAGTGACTGGTTTTGACAAAACTTTTATCGCATCAACTTGGGAGGCAAGCCTTGACTTCAAAGATTTTGTTCTTTCAGATATGAATGCAGTAGGCTGCCTAACAATGGACCGGTCTCTAGTGGGATGAGAAACTGGCTTCCCCAAGGTTGATGGTTTTGTAAACTTAGTGTTCACACTTTTCCCTACGGTTTTTCTAAGCTCATTCTTTAAGGCAACAATAGCGAAACTCTTTTCCTGAAGTTGAGCTTTGAGATCATCAATTTTTGCTATCAAAGAGTTTGTTTGCTCTATTGACTTAGTTCTAGCTTCTTTGACAGAGTCACTTAGTTCTATGTGATGCTTTCTCAAAGACTCATTTTCCTTTAGTAATTTGGCCACACAAACCGCTAATTCATCATTTCTCATTTGAATATCATCAATAGTATTAACATCAGAATTACTTGTAACCAAATTACTTTTCACATGCATATTAGATATATGTTTCTTCAAATTGTTGATAGTTGACTCTTTGTCTTGAAGCTGAGCTTTCAAAGTGTTAATTTCAAAAAGTTCACGGAATTCAGGAAGTTCCGAATTTTTACATGGTTTGTTAAGTTGAAAACTTTCTTCTTTACTCTGTATCGCAATTTCAAGTGAAATGCAATGTTTTTCAAGATTTGAGAATATGTTTGAAAGTTCATCAAAAGCCTTTTTATCAACCATATCTTTTGTTTTGAAACACTTAATCCCAGACTCAACCTCAGTTACAGAACATTTATCAAAGTCATGTTCAGCATCATGATTAGTTTGTTTAAGTACTTTAGCAGATGCACTATGTTGAACAGTTAAGGGTACCTCATTACATGACACCTGTTTAATTTTTGGTCTGATATCTGCATCCACATCATGTGTAACAAGAGTCACTGGACAGCTGGCTGTGTCAAGCTTATCTATCTCTGAGCCTCTGTATTCAGTGTCAACTAATCCATCATCTGGTGCTTTACCCGACTCAACACTACAATCTTTTGATTATGCCCGACATTCATTCCCCTTTCTGATTACTGCATCTACTTGTTGTGTGTTAGGAGTAACTGAATAGCTAGTTACATCATTATTTGTTGTCTTTGACATTCTGCATTCAGCAACACCCGATTCTTCAACTGATACATTACCCAACTCATCACAACTTTCTGTCAACTGCACCAGACTCTCATCTATTTTTTCCTCATTCTGAGTAACTTCCTCAATATACTTATCCACATTATCCATGAGATGGATAAGTGTTTCTATGAAGACGCTAATTTCCATTCCAATGTGTCTCTTGAAAGACATTTCAGTCATGTCTTGATCATAATCTGATGTAAATTCCCCACTGATGAATGACTGAAATTGTTTGTGGATCACCTGAAGTGCAGCTCTAGAACTATCTTCTTGAACCTTTTCTTTGACAAGTTTTTGTTCCAATTGTTCTAAGTTCAATAGTAATGTTCCTGTTAATGTGGATAAATCTTGATGCAAAAGAGCATTGCATGTTCGTTCCATACCAAAAGGTAGAAGTAACATGAGGTGTGAGTGAAGTTGTTGACAGGGTATAATGCAACATTCCTTTTGCATGGCATTCTGTAGCATTAGCAGGTGCAATTCATTCTCATTGTACTCAGAACATGAAGATCTCACATCCTCATTGATTAATTCAAACGTCTTTAAGCGTTCAGTGTAACATTCATTATCATTGTTGTCCACAGCATCATACAATTTAAGCACTTATGAAATCACTGAATCAGGATTGTAAGACATGATGTTGATGTGTACACGGGATTTTACAAGTCTGTGATTTAAACCGAGAAATAGAATCTTTCACGGGATTTTATTTAAATCAAGACCAAACCGCAAGAAAGTGAGAAGTAGAATGTAGTAAAGGAACTAGAAGATGATAAGGAAGTGAAGATAAATTGGTGTTATGGTTGAGTTTGTGATATTCCCTAATTCTTTATATATACCCCCTGTTCCCCGGATCGAACAAGGGTTTTGTATGTTAGGTTCAGAGACAAATCGCAGGAATTGACAAATCTCAGTCCTTGACAAAACGCACTAGAAATCGCTTCTTTGACAAATCGCTTCAAAGAAATGAGACAAATCGCTTCATTGACAATAGACAAATCGCTTCAAAGAAATGAGACAAATCGCTTCTTTGACAATAGACAGATCGCTTCAGACATGAACAAATCGCTTCCAATATAAGGAATAGACAAACCGCCTAAAACAGATTTGACAAGTCGCTTTCATGTTCAATGTATCTGAACAAATTATAAGGACAAGTCGCTTGGACAAATTATAAGGACAAGTCGCTAGAAGAAACAAAGGTACGAGGCATAAATCGCTTCCAGGAAGCTTTCCAAAATGCCACTTTTCAATCCAAAAACAACCCAACCACAATGATTCAAGCCATCCAACTCAAAACCTAAACACTTATGATGATTCTAAATACAAAAGTACTATCAAAATCTAAACTTTAACACTAGAAATGATCCAAATGATGCAAACTAATCTAAACACATTCAAACCCAAAAACCTTATGAAAACCACTAGAAATCCAAGAACATGAAAGAGGAATGATCAAACCATGGCTCTGATACCATTTGTTAGATATTGGTTTTCATATACACATCATATCATCATAATAAAGGGCGTATGGAATAGAGTTTAGAGAGAGAAAGTGGAAGATGGGAGCCTTTCTAGAGAGAGAAAGTAAAGAAAAGAAAGAAGGTTAGATTAAGTGAAAGGTCCAACCCTCTACCTTGGGAGGTAGAGGGTATTTATAGTTACATACTACACGTTCTCCTTCGGACTGTGGATCAGGCATATAGTGGGTAAAGACCCGTCCTTCCTCCACGGTGTTACACTACGCTAAACTTGGCTAATGACTAACTAACAAACATGTAAATAACGATATGTCTACGAGCTAACTTATGCTAGATAATAGTTGGGGTGACCGACACTTCACTATGGAATTTCTAATTCCTAACGGAACCAAACCGCAACGACCAAAACGCATCGACCAAAATGCATCGTCCAAACTTGGTTCATTGAACTGGACAAACAAAAATGACAAAACGCATAGAAGAATGTGCAATATTCTAACCAGAATCACGACATCATAAAACCAGTATGAACATGCATAAAAACTGCTTAAGACCAATATGAAGCTGTATTAAAAAATGTGACCACACCATACAATAAAACCAGTAATCATTTTTATCACATCAGCAAAACAGATTCTGAAATGATATCCAACAACATCACGACCATATCAACACTTATCAAACCTCTCTAAAACCACGACAAACCGCAACCAAGCACGCATGCAAACTGTATAAAACCATGAAACAAACCACGAGAATCAACACAAACAACACAACCTTGGCTCTGATACCAATTGTAGGATCATACTTTTTATGTTGTTTGATGATTCAGGTGGTCTAGGATGGTGATTAATCAAGCTTGCCATGTTTAGAGAGAGAAAGAGATGAGAGGGTGTTTCTTAGAGAGAGAAAGTAAAAACAAAAAAGAAACGTTAGATTAAGAAGCACCACCTCTTCAAAAGATGGAAGAGATATTTATAGTTACAACCTACACGGCCTCCTGTCGGACTGTGGATCAGGCATACAGTGGGTAAAGACCCGTCCTCCACGGTGTTGCTCTAAACTAAGCTAACTAACTAATAAACTAGTAAATAATGGTATGTCTACGAGCTAACATGTGCTATACTATAATTGGGGTGACCGACACTTCCATATGGATTTTCCAAATCCTAACAGTGTCGATTGAAAGGAAGACCAAAACAAGAAACTCAAATACAATAAGCTTTATCAACCCTTGTTGGATCTTGTTCTTGTGATAATTTGCAAGTGATATTTTTGTGGTGTGACCTCATGTGGCTTTGACGGATATAAAAAGAAGAGAAGAAGGTAATTTTTGACCATACTTTCTTTAGAGGAAGCTTGTGAGGAGCTTGATTAAGCTAATATCATTTTTTCTTCAATGATCCTTAGATGAACCCGTGATTTCATTTGGGAAGGAGAGAAAGAAGAAGTTGATTTATGATAGATCTTGTAACACCCCCAAAATACCGCAGCAGAAGATTGTGTCACTGGGGTGCTACTTCATAATACAAAGTACAAGTTATAGAAAACGACCTCTAAATGAGACGTTTGAAAAAGTTACCATTCGATTAATGAAATCAGAGTTACAAACAATGAGGTCCCAAAGTATAATACATAAATGTTTACAAAATGTTTCGAATGGTAAATACGAATATCATGCGACTCTATGCTTCAAACTCTAGCTATCGCCTTATGACCTGAGATAAACATGCTAAAAAGTGTCAACACAATAGTTGGTGAGTTCATAGAGTTTGTTTAACATGTAAAGCTTTCAAAGAATGTTCATACAGCAAAGGCATTGTAAATCCACTCAGTTCCATGTTTCGCCCATACAAAACTTGCAACCTGTGTGTTTACAACCCACTGCTAAAATATAATATATTTTATAGTCAAGCACACATACAGTCATAATAATTCACATTATTGCACTTATTGTTGCTCCGTCGATAAGGGAGACTTTCAAATTGGACTGCTCCGTTTATATTGGGAGACTTTCGATCGAGAACTGCTCCGTTTATGTTGGGAGACTTTCGAATTGGACTGCTCCATTTATGTTGGGAGAATTTCGAATTGGACTGCTCCGTTTATGTTGGGAGACTTTTGAATTGGATTGCTCCGTTTATGTTGGGAGACTTTACTGTTGCTCACGAGGAAACTTTGAAACTTGAGTATAACACAATCAAGTATAACGCAATCAAGTATAATGCAATCAAGTATAATGCAATCAAGTATAAAAAGTATAGCGTAGCATAAAAGTATAAATGGTTTGAGTACTTGTATCCGTAAAAGCAAGTAGTTAAGCATGTATCTCCCCCAAAGAGTTTGTAAAACAATTAAATGAGTAAAAGTGGGGCTACGAACTCACGGTAATCCTTAAAAGTTTAGAGTACTTGTGAAAGTAAATGAAAATAGTTGAGCATGTATCTCCCCCAAAAGTAATTGAAAACATATAAAAGTAGGGGCTATGAAACTCACGGTAATCCTTAAAAGTTTAGAGTACCTGTGAAATTAAATGAAAATAGTTGAGCATGTATCTCCCCCAAAACTAATTCAAAACATATAAAAATAGGGGCTATGAAACACACCTTGAACTAATGATATCAAAACGTATAACGGAATTGATGGATAAGTCAGGGAAACCTCTACGTGCAACCTAGAATATGATGTTATGTCTTAGGTTCTAAAACAATGAAGTGAATATATAAACATGCCTTATATAGTTATTATATTAATTATGCTTGGATACTTAACATTTGTAAAGTCGTATAAGTGTTCACGTTTCGTTTATTTAAGTTTTCCCCGTATAAATCTACCCGTTATTTCTAAACCGTAATTGATCACGACTCGGTTTTTATGTCCTCAGAAAGGTAATTTAATGTACTAAACAGATTAGTGGGTCCTACGGCCCCATAAATTATTTAACTAATGTGAAATTACCAATTTACCCTTGAATGTACTAGTTATTTCAATCAGCAGCAAACTTTCTCACGGTTTTTGTCATAAGTCGAGTTCTACAACTCCGTTTAATGCACAGCCAGCGGCCATGTTCAAGTTAGGGTGTTATCTAAAACTTTTATTCTTTGACCAACAAGGGGTTATATGCAATTTCTATGAGTTTTAGCCATTTAAAATCTGTTACTCAGTTTTGGAAACGTTTAGCCGTTTTGGCTCTAGTTTATTCATCAGGATGAGTTACGGCACGAGACACCCGGAGAAACGACCACAAGACATCGATCTATAATCCTATGTTATTACTTAAGTTTCTCAGTCCACGAATTTTACCCAGAATTTACGTTTACAGCCTTTGTCCAGTTTCTGTGTTGCAAATCTAGTCCTTTCGATGGTTTCTAGTGTTTTAGTCCATTTATCCAAGCACAATCAAGTATAATCAGCATATAGAACATATTACATATATGAAATACTAGTATTTACTGAAATCAAAGGTAAGTATAGTAGTTTGCTTATAATCCTTGTGATGAAACAAATCAAGAACCAAGAACTAGGACACTAAAACCTAAACCCTTTCAACCAAAGTCCCTAGCTTCCAACCTTTAACACACCTTGCTAACCCTTCTTTACCTTGATCTAACCTTGTAAAAACACTCTAATCTCAGCCCACACACTTTGTGAAGCTCTTAATCCAACCATGGAATCACCAAATAAACTTAAGAATCATGTATAGAACACTAAGGCCTTTAACTTTGTTGTATAACTTATTGCTTGAAGATCAAAGTTGGAAGGTGATTGTGATTTGTTAAATTCAGCTATGAGAGGGAAAATGAGGAAAATATGAAGTCTTTGGTGAGTTATCTTGCAAATGAATGAATATAGATAGGTATTGAAGTGTTTATGTTAAGACTTTGCATCATGTAAGACTTAGTAACTAAGTATACTTGGACTTGTGATCTATCTTGCATGTTCCTATCCTATGAGTCATATATAAAACGTCTAAGAGGATGAGAATGAAGAGTTGGAATGTTACTTGTGATGTTTAGATATTATCTTGTGTTTACGGAGTGAGTCTTGGTCCCGTTAATTGCTAATTCTAAGCCGTTAAGTCACGAAACTTAAAACCGGGTATCTTAAAAATGTGAAACTTATAAAAATATTAAAACTTATTAATATAACCTATCTTAGCATATTAAATGAGTGATAAGTTTGATGGAGCAGGTAAACGCTGTTAAAGCCTAGAATGGTAAGATATTTTAGAAGAGAATTTCAACTTGGCTTCTCTTAGTGAGATATTTTGAAGATATTTAACTAGGTATTATCTAAATAATATCTAGTTGATGACTAGGTATATGACTTGGCAAGGTAAATTAAAATATATTAGTCAAAAGGTGGTGCGGGTATCGGGAGTGAACAGTAAATGTGAATAGTGAAAATGAATAGTAAAAATGAATAGTAACCCGAAAATGCGAATTGTTATAGATCTGTGAGCATAGGGCGATAGAAAAAAATTAGATAAGAAAAAGAGAGTGGATTTTAATATTATAGAGTGTATTTTGTGTATTGCGTGTCCCGTTTAGCTAAAAGGTAATCGCGGTACCCCGATTTGGTAAAAATGCGAGAAATGCATTTCTGGAACGATTTTTATATAAATAATAAAAAAACAAAATTATTGACTCCGAAAAATATTTATCGAATTTAAACCATTACTAGTGCGGTGTAGGTACGCGTGTGGTGTCGTTTTTCAGGAAAAACAAGATAACATGACGTTTTTGAGTTTTAATGATGAGTAAATGTTAGAAAATAACTAATTTACATTTTTAATGAAAATAAATAGTGGTACTATTAAAATAATAGTCTGAAAATTACAGGTTGTTATATATTACTAATCTCTCAGATTTGTCTTAATTCAACTATATTCCCATATAGTTGATTGACAATGAACAGTTTAGAATGACATAAATCACTCATGAACAGTTTATTATGAATGAAAACAATCATATCAAATACTTTAATTCATTAAAATATAATAACCCTTTAACATTCCATATCCAAATACTAAACACAGATTTACATGAAACTATTTGCTAAACGAAGTCCTATTCTCTCAGCATGTTGAGTAACCTTTCCCTTAGGCAAATCCTTCATAAAAGGATCAGCGAAATTGTCATATGTGTGAACTTTGAGTAGATTGGTTTCACCAATTTCTATTTTTTTTAATATAGTGGTATCGTCTAAGATAGTGTCTGACGCCTTTCATAACACCGGATTCATTGACGATGATGATTGCTCTAGAATTATGGCAATACATCTCTATAGGTTGTTTGCTTGTGGGAACAACGCCCAACATGGAAACAAATTTCCTAATCTAGATAGCTTCCATCACAGCTTTTGAAGTAGCTATGTACTCAGCTTCTGTTGCAGACATTGCAGTAGTGGTCTACTTGGTAATCTTCTAATCCACTGCACCTCTGTTAATAACAAAGACGTATCATGTCTAAGACTTTGTATTGTCTTTATCGGTTTGATATCCAACGTCGGTAGTAACCTTTAACTTTGAGCTCTACTTCATTATTTCCACCATAGACAATGAACATATCTCTAGTAGCTCTAAGATACTTGAGAATATTTTTCACAACAGTTCAACGACTTTTACCTGGATTATGTTGAAACCGGCTTATTATGTTTTGGGCAAACACCACATCAGGTCTAGTGCATCTTACCACATACATAATCTTTCGTACAAACGAAGCATAAGGAACATTACGTATACGCTCTACCTCAGCAGGTGTAGAAGCACCTTGCGTGCTACTTAAGCCCAGTCTTTCTTGCATTGGGATAAATCACTTCTTAGAATTTCCATCCTAAATCTCTTTAAAATTTTATTAATGTAAGCACTTTGACTTAATCAATCAACCGCCTTGAGCTATCTCTGTAGATCTTGATTCCAAGGATATAAAGCTGCTTCTGTCATATCTTTCATAGCAAAACACTTTCCAAGAGGATTATACTCCTTACAAACTTAGGAAGTGTTTGTTTCGGAGTGTTTGCACTGTACGTTTAGATTAACAACTCAAAAAACTTGTTTGGTATAAAAAAATGGGCCCAAACTTTAGGTTGAATACCGAATATTTTCCATCTACAAATCCAGTGCACAAAGGTAGGTTTACAAAAAACACTTATGTCATTTCTTTTCCCTTTCAAAGAAAAGTGGGCCATTGCTGCTTCTATACCACTAATTTAAAATTTAAGATTTATTTTATCTAAACAAATTTAATAAATTTACTTTCATATATTTTTAAATAATAATATTATATTATTTATGTATTTTCTCTCTCTTACTTTTTTTTCTTAAACTTATATCAAATCCAAATCCTAATCTAAATCCAAATCCATATCCAAAACCCTTGACAAACCAAACGGATCCTTAGAATGTGATATCCCATAATTAATATGTCATCAACATATAAGATAATGATAACAACGTTACTCCCACTAGCTTTCTGGTATATACATGGCTTATCAAGATTTTGTGAAAAACCAAATTTCTTGATTTCTTCATCAGATCTTTTATTTCATTTCCTTGATGCTTGCTTTAAACAATAAATGAATCTTTGAAGCTTGCATAAACACTCTAGATATTTTGGATTGACAAATCCTTCATGTTGTGCCATAAAGATATCTTCTTCAAGGCGACCATTCAAGAAGGCAGTTTTGATATCCATTTTCCAAATCTCATAGTCATAGTACGCCGTTATGCTCTAAGAATTCTAATGGCTCTAATGTCTGCTATAGGAGAAAAGGTTTCCTCATAGTCAACCCTAAAGGTTTGATTATAGCCCTTTGCTACAAGACTAGCCTTATAGGTGTGTACCTTGCCATCCATGTCAGTATTTTTTCTTGCCACTTGCTACTAACAACTTTAGCGTTAGGAGGAATGACTACTTCAACCTAGACGTTATTATCATGCATGGATTGTATCTTCGCGTTCATAGCTACTTGCCATTTATCATTTTAAAGATCAACCATGGCAGCTTTATATCTAGCAGGTTCATGAAGATCCCCTAAGCTATACTCCTCCACTTCTACATTTAGACATAATCATTTAGGAGCGCGAATATTCCTTCCAGACCTATGAACGGGAGTTACTTCAGGTGGAGGTGTGAGACTTTATGGCTCCACTTGAGGTAGCTAGTATAATTCAGAAGGAGATGTATCTTCTTGATAATCTTCAAGTTCTACAATCCTCCCACTAGATTCTTGAGCTATGAGATTCTTTTCAAAGAAATCAGCATATCTCGCAACAACAATTTTGTTTTTTTGATGGAAAGTAGAAGTAGTAACCTATAGTTTCCTTTGGGTATCCTAAAAAGATACACTTAACAGATCTCTGTTGGAGTTTGTAAGGCATGTCTCGTTTCACAAATGCCTCACATCCCTAGACATTTAGACAGACTTGGGACCTTCCCATGCCATAGTTCATATGGAGTCTTATCAACCTTCTTAATTGAAACCATATTTAGAATGAAAGCAGAAGTTTCAAGAGCATAATCTGAAAAGGACAGAGGTAGATTTGTAAGATTAAACATAGATCGAACCATGTCCAACAAGGTACGATTCCTCCTCTCAAGCACACCATTGTGTTGTGTTGTATATAGAGGAGTGAACTGTTGGACAATTCCACACTCTTTAAGATAATCTTTAAACTCTTGGATTATGTGATCATATCAAGTAACATCAGTTTATTAGCATCATTTATCCTATGTATATTGCTTGTGTTGTATTATTTTGGACATAAATTGGAGCAAAATGGATCAAGTTGGTAAAGTCTACTGAACTAAAGGAAGATTCGCCGAATCATTCTAGATAGATACACCGTACATCAAGAATTAGACGAATGTGAGGACCATTTCCTGACTTTGAAGAATACGCCGCATGGAATTCTACTATCCGCAGTATATGAAACCTTGGTTAACACAAGGGATTGAGTCGTAGAATAGCAACGTACTTTTCCAAGTGTCCCATTCTGGTACGTGTACTTTTTTTAAGCTGTAGAATAGCAATGTACTTTCCATAAGTGTCCCGTTCTAGTACGTGTACTTTTTTTAAGTTGTAGAATAGCAATGTACTTTCCATAAATATTCCAATTTGGTACGTCCTACTTCCATAAGTGTTCCAATTTGGTACGTCATCCCACGTACTAAATTGGAACACTTATGAAAAGTACATTGCTATTCTACGACTTAAAAAAGTACACGTACTAGAACGAGACACTTATGAAAAGTACATTGCTATTCTACAGCTTAAAAAATGTACACGTACCAGAATGGGACACTTAGAAAAGTACGTTGCTATTCTACGACTCAATCCCTTAACACAAAGATCTGACTCATCTGCTCAGGATATGCAGCATAAACACTTTGAAATGCGCCGTATCAACCTAAATACTTCACCAAGAAATGCAAAAATTACAAGACACGTACATTGTATCAAGACTGAAGATCCGTGGTATCATATAAGACTGAAGATCTGTGGTATCATATGGCGTTGTACAAATATTCCAGAATAAAATAATCTTAGACCCCATGCGAAGTTACCTAGATACAGCGTATCGAGTAAACTGATATGCCATATCGATGCCGTTTCCAGAATGTATAAATACAGGAACGACTGCCTCATTCGAGACACAAAGAATACTATAGAAGGCGATCACCAGACCACACAAGACATAACCAGAAGAAGAATTAAGAGGCATAAATAGGTCCAGCTAGTATTTTAATTCGTAAGTAGATTTTGCTTTATTTGTATTAGTACTCTTTAATCCATCAGGATTCCGTGCCTTGTCTCTAACCTTTGACTCGCATTTAATCTGCTTTTCCAACGATATAGGTTTATTTGATGTTTATTTGGATGTTCATGCGTTTTTTTAATTACTTACATATTTTATCGTGCCCTGTCGACCTTAGGCTCGCACAATTACTTCATTAATTGCATAATTAATGTAAGCCCTAACGGGATAAATAATACATAAACTTAGTAACCATTAAGGTGGTCTTAATGCAGTTTTAATTAATCATGACATGAGTAGTTTGCTGAAAGACTCAAAGAAAGAATCTAGAGATCTAGGTGCACCTAGGCTTAGGAATGATATACGCAGACACGTGAACAACTAACAAGAAAGACCAGAATTAGTACTCATCATATATAACTAAGAAACTAAGCGAATAAAATCTACTTTACTATCGGCCATGCCTTTTATCTGCTATATGTATTCTTATCTGTGTACACGTGTGTCAATCGCCTTATTTATAGTTGTACTTAATCTAAATATCGTGCCAGTCTCATAGGCTGAAACCCCCCCCCCCCCTTGCGTTAGATTAGGTTTAATTAGACTAACTTTAGGATTAAAATACTGATAGATATCTAAGTATTAACGTTCCAATGTTAGTGATCGATAGTCTACTTACCAACTAGGAAACACTGATCGGCTATACTGCTCGTTAGTGTTTGTTATAAGTGAAGTCGGCTAAATATAAATTTAAAACTTGAAATCACAAAAAGACCTATACAAAACGGAACACATCAAGTTTTTGGCGCCGCTGCCGGGGAGTGAATTGTTTAATACTTGTGTATGTTTTTGTATTTTGATTTAGGTTTTTAACATTAGTTTAATCTTTTTATTTTTATTTGACTAACTTTGTTATATATTTGTATTGCTTGTATATTTGTGTTTTTCTGCATTTTTTGTTTATATTTTTTGTTTGATTTCTGCATTGTTTAATTGTTTTAGCTTTTTATGTTTTCTTCATTGAATCTGTTTGTTGTAAATTGCTGATCTAAATGATACGGCGCATATAATCTCATAGATACGGCGTATTGCGTTTATTTATTCGTACAACATATCTTATTTATTATTCGTGTACGGCGTATCTGATCCCCTAGATACTGCGTATTCTGGTTTTTGATCAAAATCTTTTGAAACCCTAAGCCTGATACGACGCATAAACTTTTGCTTATACAGCGTAATTAATTTTCAAAGACAGATCTGAATTTTTAAATCATCTACGTACGACATATCGATTAACCTCGCTACGGCATATTTATTTTCTAAATTAAAAGCTTAATTTTAAAATGTAACGAGAGTATGAGGCATAAGCTTTTGCTTATATGGCGTATTTATATTCTTTCATATTAAGAGATTTTAGAAAAATTAAACATACGGTGCACTGATTCTTGTCAGTACGGCGTATACTTTTATCTAATTAAAAAACTAATATATATTTTTATTTTGAGTATACGGCGTACCCAGGAAACTGCAAATATCAGATGCTGTTATTTTTTTTTCATATTCAGTTTTCATTTTGGTTATTAGTTTTCTATAATTATCCTTCTTCAAACCTATCCTACTGATGATTTTTTCCTTGTTTCAGGTAGTGCATGTCTAGAATTTCAAAGCACAAACTCGTTGAACCCTTTAAAGAACCCGAACAAGCCTTGCATTCGTTGAGGAAGCTTTTTAAGACCACAAGTTTTGATTGTTTGAATTCTTTTGAATTCGATTATTTTTCTGATCAAGAGGTTCAGTCTGATGAAGATATCAGTGAAACAATGATGGAACCGACTATGGAAGAGTATATGACCAAGACCCGAGATGACTACGGTTCAGCATTGCTAGGCCTAGGTTTAATAAGGACGCTAAGTTCGAGTTGAAAGGCCAATTTCTCAAGGAACTACGTGAAAACACCTTCAGTGGATTAGAACATAAAGATGTTAATGAGCATGTGGAAAGGATCCTTGAGATTGTTGATTTGTTCAAAACTAAAGATGTGACTATTGACCAACTAATGCTTCGTGTTTTCCTTATTTCACTAATAGGAGCTGCTAATAGGTGTTAAAGAATGAACCTGCTAGTTCAATTACTACATGGGAAGACCTTAATAAGAGATTTTTGAAGAAATATTGCCCACCTGCTCGTACTGCTAAGAAGATGGAGGCTATCAATAAATTTAAGCAATAGCTCGATGAAAATATTTATCAGGCTTGGGAGCGATTTATGAATCTTTTATTGACGTGTCAATACCTGATGAATTTGTTTGGTATCTTGAAGGGTCTCTAATTCGGTATAAAGCGTCCGGGCCCCGCAATCGTGTATGCCGAAGATGTCACGCCCGCTTCTGGTTCGGGGAAAGGCTAAGTCATTCTACCAGACCATCGGGACCATTTCAATATACAACATGAATACCAAATCCCGCCACAGCAGGTTATGAGGGTAGGGGCTGCCTAAAGCAGGTGTTTGTAGGTGTATATATTTATATATATATATATATATATATATATATATATATATATATATATATATATATATATATATATATATATATATATATATATATATATATATATATATATATTTATGTGTGTGTGTGTGTAGAACTAATCATGCTTTTATGCATGCGGCCGGATCGTCTCAAGGATGACTAGAACAAGAAAGCAGCCGAGAATGTAATATCCGTAGTAACTCTTTACATGTACCTACTAAGATTAAACTGTCAGAACCAAACAATGGCACACATTTTGGACAACCTTTACAGTGGTGATGTAATAAAAATAACCATTTCTACTCACAGAATGGCCCAAAGAAACTATCCACACCGTAGCGTGACAGATGCCCTCTCCTTGTTATTGTAACAGAAGACATTGATTTTTTTAAGTCTAGGACGAACACGATTACTCGAGCTTGATTTTTATGTATAAAAGAAGGCCCATCCAGAAGAGACAGGCAAATGGTCCATTTCTGCTGAAGCCGAGGGAAGATACTCAGGGCCTCAGGCCCAAAACTCTTCATTTGGGCTATGCTAATCTCCAATGACGGGTTTTGATTATTCAAAGACAACAAGCCATCACCATTGTTGGCATGATATTGTGTCGGCAAAGCTAAATATCTTAAACTTATTTTGTTAATGAACCATTTGCAAAGAATCTCATATTTTTCCTTATATAACATCAACACACGTTGTGTTCATCTCGACTGAAGACAGACAAATTATGTTGAGAGTCATCACCTATTATCGTTCATGTCATTTTCACATAATTGACTATTTACATAGAAAAATAATTTGTATGACTGAGTAATGAACTTAAAAAGAGATTTACAAATGTGATTGGTTCAATTCAAAAATGATTGGTAAATATGAAAAGAGAGAACTAGTGAATTTGAAAATTGAATATGTAAATAAAGTAGGCATATTCATAGGTATAATTAGTATGCATATTTATCATTACTCATTTACATATATTTATACTACTTAAAAAGAATAAATGACCATTATTGAAATTTTAAAATATTTAATTTTGATACTTAAACAAATATTGTTTGTTTAAATTACCCGTTAGTATTTTTTTAATGCACATTGAGCTTGATCAATTAGACAACTTTTCAAAAACACAAAAAAAAAGTTTTGTATTTTAGAAAACATACGGTTTACATAAAAGGTCGAACAAAATCACAATTTCGCAAGTATAATTATTTGTCTTTATACCGTCCTTTTACACGAACATACGTCTAGTTTGAAATGATGACATGGTTCATGTCAAGTTTTTTTTCTTTATTATACACTCATTCCGTCTCAAAATTGTAATCAATATTTCAGTTTTAGGGTATCTCAAAATAATTGTTTACTTTTATTTTTAAGTAAAACTTAAATCTAAAGTATTTAGGGGAGAAATATTTTGTTTGAATTGGTTGAAAATTAAAGTGACTTCACTTTATTATACTTTATAATTTTTGTTCTGATGACAATTTTGACACGGAGATAGCACGAGGTTTCGAGCCCACGCGTTGCCGCGGGTGTTTTCGTTAAATATGTAGCAAACATATTGTCGAAGATAGCAATGTTAAAAGTCATAAGATTGCAAGTATAGCATGTGCAATTGGTTGTTGCATCTATAACGCAAGCTTGTGACATAAGGGTAGCGGTTTTGCATGCCATTGTACAGCACAAACCATGAGCATTTTGGCATGAAACATGCCATACCTTCTCTCTAAGTTTCACACAAAATAACACAATGTTTGAGCACATATTTATGTCGCTAGAAAACCATAAGGTTGCAACAATAGCTGCTATAAGAGTCTGCGCCATACAAAATTTGGCAAATCTTTTGAAACACACATCAGTTTCATATGTACTAAGTGCTGGAAATGATGCGCAAAATATGTTGCATCCAGCCTTTGCATAGTTCTACAGTTATGGTGCAAGGTTATCACATAAGAACACCAGTTTTGTATGCCATTGCATACTTTTGTTGCCAGGCTATAATCGCGGCACAAAATATCAGTATCTTGGCATGCAAACATACCATGCCTTTTGTCTAACTTCGACACAAAAGAATACAATGTTTGGGAGCATATTTCAGCAGCTAGAGCAGAAATGCTTAAAACACATCAAGTTTTAAGGCTGTTATTTTAAACATCCACATCGGCAAGCTAATGGTTAGATTTCTTTCTTTTTTTCAGTGTTCCTTGTCTTCCTTTTCTCTGCAGCTGCAGGTTCGGCTGTGACTGCATAAACATAATAAAAATAACAGCATTAGTGAAAGAAGGTAAAAGTAAATAGATAAAGGTAAGTATTATCTCTCAGAAACACTTGAAAATACAGTGCAAGCAGAAACAAATTGTCATTGTGATAGTTAAGTATAAACTGGTAAAAGTAAATGCAATAACAATGTAACTGTTTTAGTTTGGTTAGGTGGACTGAGCACAGTTACATCGGTACACCTGTTGTGTATATAAGTAGTGGACATGTGTGTGTCATTGAGGGCTACACCTTAGCAATCATTTCTTAGCAACTGCGCGTGAAAAAATGGGAACGACTCCTAATTTTGATGAACTGAAAGTAGCATGCGGTTCTTGTAAGCTGCATCGCGCTTTCCGTTTGCTGTTTTTGCATGAAGTGTGATATCGAAGGCCTGATTATGGTACTGAATGAAAAATGTGATGATGTGCGTGCAAGAATCGTGAAAAAAAGGGAGCTTCTGAGAGAGGGTGAAGGTTTCAGCTCAACTGATCCTGTAGCAGTTAATGGACTCGCGTGTTTGCAGGAAGCACAGAACAAAGACTATCAATTGTTGTCTGCAATGGTTGTCCTTGTTTATATAGCGCATGAAGCATGTAGTCAGAAGCGCCATCACGTGCTGACTATGGAGCAATATGATTAGCGAACCTTTCTGCGGTTTTAGGTGTTGGCTTGCTTCTAAGTAGAAGCAATGTTATGGTGAGGTCATGTTTGTATTTCATGTTTTAAAATATTGTTTGTATCAATAAAGCTCACCACTTTGTGCATAATTTGAGTTACATGAATGTGTTTTTACTATTATTTTTTTTACCATTTTATTTTTTAAATTAATAGTTTTATACCCTGTTTGTTTTTGTTGGCTATATAAGGATGACTTTGCTTAGGCATTTTGCATCCACCTCACATCTAACCACCATGGGTGCAAGACGAAACATTGACCATTTAAAGTAGTTATGTGGTTCTAATAAGCTCCAGCATTGCTTTAAGTATCTGTTTGTGCAAGAATGGAGAGAGAATGAGAGTATCATCATGTACATTTCGCAGAAATGTGCTGATCTTGAGGCTAACATTGAGAGAAGAGATCGAATAATTCAAGAGGGCCAGTCTTTTAGTCCATTTGATGATGTTGCTCCTGATGTAGTTGAGTGCATGTTGGAGACGCAACAGAGAGACCGAGATATCTTAGCTGCGTTGGTTGAGGTTTTGGATTTAGATCGTGAAGGGAGGGCTGAAAAGTAACGTCGTGTAGGCTTGATGGATCTAAAGGGTTAGTGTTGGTTGCTCTGGTGATTGGTGTTAGTGACTATATTGCTAGCAAGGTTGCATGAATTTTAAGTTTGCTGTATTTTAATGTATTTTCTTCAACCAAGTATTTGAATTCTGTTATGAATAAAACCTTGTCTTTGTGTATGAATGTTTCTTTATGTTTTATATTAAAGGTTAATAAATGTAAAGGATTTAAGAAGTGTGAAAGGGCATGCACAATAATTTTGATTTCTGCTGTTTTTAGTGTGTCATTGGTTGAAGGTAAACAACACTGCCTATGGTTGAGTTGTGATTTGTGGTTCCAAGATTAAGTAACTATATAAATAATTGGTGTGTTACCCTTTGATAGGTGTGCAGGATGTGAGAAGAGAAAAGTGGTACGCAAAATCAGCAATTATTTGTCCTGTTTTGAATGTGTGTTCAGAAATAGTAAATCTTGTGAGCATATGTAAGTGAAAAAAACAAATTGAGTGCCAATATGTGGCTGGACTTTAAAGCAGTTGGATAAATAGTAAACCAAGCATGCATGTATCATTACAAAGGCTGAATGATAAGGATATATTTTTTTAAATGTGGAATGCAGGCACTATCTATATCATGTGATTTTAAATGAATCTTGTAAATGTGGTTGAGCAAACAGTTGAATGGTTGTCATTTTTTTTGGTGTTATTCAATAATACTGGAGCAGTTGTGCATCATGTGAGGGATTGAATTATGAGGACAGGGATTGGAGATGTGGAATAGGCATGTGAAAAAGGAGCCTATGCTTACAGGGGATATTTAAAATATGAAGCGTGAATGTTATTTTTATCATAAAGTAATTGTTTAGCTGGTCAAAGTAACCAGCAAAACAAAATGGCAATCCATCCTAAGTGTGCTAAGCTGATGAACGATGCTAGTTCTACGAATTAGACAGACATGTTAGTTTTTTTTTGCCAAGCTTCAACAGAGGAGATTGAAATAGCGCGAGAAATAAATGCATTGTCTGTAAGATTAGGTGGTGTTATCGGTGAAAGGGCCCGTTTCATTCAAGAGCTGGAAACCGTAGGCAATCTTTTTGCGCAAAAAACTGTCGAGTACTTAAAGGAACTTCAACATAAAAAATGGTAAAAAAGTTGATGAAATGATAATAATGGTAGATGCATTGGATCTAAGTGCTCGTGATAAGGATGTGTTTGCCATGAAGCTTAAGGGACTAACTGATTTCTAAATGTTAATGTGCAGCGTGATATAATATGTATGTGTTTAATAAAGTTTGTGTTTATGTTTGAGAAACATGCATGTGTAAATTGGTGTGATGAATAAAAGTAATAATAAAAGCTGTAATTTCAACATGGATAAATTAAGTCAAAAAACAAATGCAATAAACAGTAATGCATGTATCTGTCTTTTGTTTTTATTTGCTGCTTGCCTATTTAAGACAGCCAACCCACTTTGTTACTGAACCACATTATTTTTTAAGTTGTGATAAAGAAGTGAGATAAGGAAATGTCTAGATATCCTAGGTGTGATAAGCTTAGAGCCGATGCGAATTCTAACAACTGGCCTAATATGCTAGTGTTCTATTGCTACCAAGCCTTTGGCAAAGATATTGGGATGGCACAACAAATGAATGCCCTTGCGGGAAGATTGGTCGAAATCACTCAAGAAAGGCTCAGCTTCATTCAAGAATTGGAGAGTGTTAGAAACACGCATGCTCAAAAAATAGCAGAATATTTGAGAGGGTTCAAGGTAAAGATGATCAAAAGATCATGCAGATGCGTATCCTGGCACGGGAACTGGAGCTGAATGCTCGGAACAATGACATCTTTATCCAGAAACTCAGGGGCTTGATGGATCTCTAAGTGTGTGCCTGCTAAGTGTGCTCTCTGTTGTCGGTTGTTTTTGCAGTTGTGTGTGCTAGTGATCTTATTATGAGTGTTGTTGTAGTGCTTGTGTGTGACCCATGAAAATCGATTGTAAGATATTGCATTGAATAAAATGGGTTGTTAAATTTGTAGGGCTAACCTTTTTGTTTCTTCGCATCTTCATGCTCATCCTGAAATAATGCTCTTCTCACACTTTTTGAGTTGGCTGGTTTATGTTTTTGCTCTTCCAAATCCTCCACGGGTGTCATCATCACAGGTGTAGCTGGTGTTTCTAGTGAGTTATAAACCAATATTCATTATTTGCATTCGTAAATGAGCCAGGCATGACATCTTTTATTTAATAAAATTGTGTATTAAATTTGTGGCAGTCACCTTCCTGTTCCTTTGCTTCTGAAATGGCACTTTGCTCAGCTTGCTGTTGGTCGACATTTTGTTGGTTTGTTGGTGTTAGACCCGCTGCTGATGCTCCTATGAATACACAAACAAAATTAAATATTTGTAGGCAGGAGTGGTTGTTTTAACTAAGATAGTTTGTTGATTTAAATGATGCTACCTGGGATGCTTCTATCATCTTCACGGTTCCCTCATGTCTTTTGTTTTTGCTAAAAACTTTTCCAACAATAAAATCTCCTGGCCTACCTGATGTGCTGAAATGGAGCTGGAAGACATTTTTTTGCCCTTCAATGGCAAAAATCTCTTCAGGTATTTCTTTCGGGTCTTCCGCTTTATGCTTTGCCAGCAGTTCTGAGCATGAATACCCTGTAACATCTTCCGCCGCCGGGCTGAAGAAAGTGACCTCAACTGTCGCGGATGGGTCTGTGATGAAGGCTTTGAAATTAAACCTGTGTGTTTGATCAAGTGAAACGATAAGGATTTAATTTTTGTGGCAGATTCTGTTTTTTAATATTATACGAAGCTGAGGCAGACAATTATGTACTTATAGGATGGCTTTGCTTGTTTTCCATGGTTCAGATAGCGAAACATTCCTCCCTCTTCTTTTAATTTCGAAGCACATTCGTTGCAATACATTTAGAACCAATCTCTCTTGATGTTGATGCTGGTTACTGTTGCCTCAGTTGTGAAATGCACCCCTTGTAAATGCTTGCGCAAACAGTTAAGCATCATATTTTTTTTCATTTAACTTTTTTTCGGGCGTGTAATTGAATGTTGGTTTGTTAAATTTTGTGTTACAGAAAACTCGCCGAATAGATTTCAGGATCTTGGTTCAGCAATGTCTTCAAGGGAAATATATTTCGGCACTTTTCTTTTTCAACAGCTTCATATGGAGTCTTTGTAATACGGAGGGGTGGTGTTTTCTGCTGCTTTTCTTTGTGCATGTTTTGTGTCGTAAAATTAGAATCACTAAATTTTTACATGACCATTGCGTGACCTTAAAATTTGCAAAATAAAAGATTTTACCTTGCTCGTGCCTCATCAGCCTCAGGTATCTGTGGATTTAAGTAGTAACGTGTTGCAGACGTTGCTGTTAGCTGGTAATCTGTGATGGCATTGTTTGACAATTTGGTAAGAATTTGATGTTTAAGTTTGTATAATCTGTTAATGCAATACCTCTGAATTTTGCAACTCAGCAAGAGCTGACAGCAATTATAACCGGCTGATGCATTACTTGAAGCTGAGCCTCTTCAAATTTCACAGCCATGTCGTCCCACATAGTGAACTCAACGACATTACCACTGAAAAGATCACCAACTCATCGGAGATGTGATAAACCTTTGCAGTTTATTTTTTAGCCAAAAAAAACAATAAAAAAAAATCAACGCACCTCAATATTTCGATATCCACTTTTCTGTAAACGGTTTCTTGTTGTGTCGCACCTATTTTCCGCACAACCTCTCCCACTGACCGTAAACATCCTATGTAATCTGCCACCAGTTAGGTGTTAGAATGGTGCTCTTGCGTTTGTTGCCAAAAAAACAATGGTACAAACTTTACCTGTCAGAATTGGGTACTGCATTCTGCCCATTGCATCTTATGTGGGAACCCTGTATTGAAGTTGGTTGTACGAAACAAACTCAAAGTAGTACTGAGGGATGTCCGGTGCTTGTATAACATCAAACTTTGTTGCCTTTCCAAATTTCAGGCTTGTTTTGTTGTCAATCGTTTGTTGGTAAGGATTGGTTGGTTCGCACATGAACTCCGAAATCCTATAAACCTCTCCAAGCTTTATTTTTTGGTTGAAATAGTTGAATTCTTTGATATTCATGTTACCTTGTATAGCATTTCCCTGTTCATAATGATTTGCTATTAGAGAAATCTGAAATGGCTGCATGTTTTATATGTGTTGGCTGAATTAATACATACCTCTCGATCTATGAGGATACAACAGAAGCCTGTTTCTATTTTTTTCCAGGAACTCCAGCCGCATCCTTTTTGCCAAAAGTCACTGAAGTCCATTTCCTGTAGACCCTTGCTTTTAGCACTTTGCTGTGAGATGTTGGTTTTAACTGCTGGATCGTCATAATCTCTGGTGAAGCACTGATTTCAAGGCTCTTCTCTTGAGAGGCATGGTGCACCATAGCATTCTGAGTTTCTTCCATTGTGCTGGTAAGTCATAAAAAAGAAAGTTAGATACAGATAAACACCTGAAAATGAACAATGATATAGGGAATAGGAATCAGAGCATTAAAATGATGAGACATAGCATATAAAATCGGCGTGCAACAAATCTACCTGTGGCCAGAGCCTTTAACGATACTTTTATAAAAGCAAAAGATAGTAACATGTAATTATGATGGCATTGTGTATAGAATAACAAACGAAGAAGTTGTTGTAAAAAAAGATAAACACTGATCGTTATGTTTGCACTGGCAAAACAAAAGCTGTTTCTTTATTTTTTTTTTAAATCTTTGTAAACGATATTTTTTGTGACATTTGGTTTTTGGTTTTCCTGTTGTTTAATAAGGACCTTTAATCCATGAGCAGATGTTGCTCTAGAAAGAGCGACATACAATTTCCCATGACCAAATACTGGCTCAGGAAAGTAT
This sequence comes from Chrysanthemum seticuspe, assembly GCA_019973895.1. NCBI lineage: Eukaryota > Viridiplantae > Streptophyta > Magnoliopsida > Asterales > Asteraceae > Chrysanthemum > Chrysanthemum seticuspe. The sequence continues at coordinate 156,708,867 of BPTQ01000008.1, read as the reverse complement.
ACACCAATTTTGTTTAAAGATTGGCCTTGGCTTTTATTGATTGTCATAGCGTAACAGAGTTTAATTGGGAACTGAGTGCGTTTGAAAATAAAAGGGAGGTTTAGATCTTTATGAATCAGCGGTATCCTATGAATGAAAACTTTTTCGCCGACTCTTGTGCCTGTGATGATCTGCACTTCAATAAGCTTTGACATCAATTGTGTGACTATCATGCGTGTCCCGTTGCATAAACCGCCGACCAAGTTTACATTCCTTAAAAGCATCACTGGTGATCCAACTTTGAGCTGTAGTTCATGCGGCGGGAAACCTGGCAGCTTAAATGTGTTTTTATCTTCAGGAGGGTATAACATCTCTGTTTCAGCACCGCTATTCCCCACCGGTGTGGCTATATCATAGCTTGCATAAGTTGTTGTTTCGCCATCAAGCATGTTTAAAACTTTTGAATTAATGGTGTCCGCTGTTTCATTCTTTGGACACACGATTGCCTTCTCTTGTAGAGTGATTGCTGAAGGGGTTTGGAGTGTAGGCTTATCATAGATGAAATCTATGAGATTCGAGAGGCCTTGTTCATAATCTTGTATGCAAAATCTAGAAGGAATTTCGACCCATGCTGAATCTCTAGGGTCTTCTTCATCAGGTTCACCAATTTGACCATCTCCAATATTGAGAAGCCATGATGCAAAGGATCGCGCTGTGCTTTGCTCTTCTAGAGTCAAATCTCAGCGGAAAAGCCTCATGTTTTCTTTAAGTGTCATGACATGAAAATAAGGCCAGAGGTGTGATTCTGCAATTGACGATGCTACGATCTCCATTTTTGGAGCGCCTTTTTTGATTGGCAGTGTTTTCCGGAAATCACCGCCTAAAACCACTGTTTTCCCACCAAACAAAACATATGGTGCATCCAATATGTCTCTAAGAGTCCTATCCAATGTTTAAAAGCATCGACGGTCATTCATTGGCGCTTCATCCCAGATAATGAGATCAGCTTTTTTTAAAAGGTTTCCTATGAGAGTGTTTTTTTTACGCAACAGAGGGACTCATCCGTCAGCTCGAGTGGAAGTTTTAATCTTGAATGCGCGGTGCGACCTGCTGGAAGAAGGAGCGAAGCAATACCAGAAGAAGCAACCGCTGACACAATCTTACCTTCAGCCCGTACAGTGCTAATTATTGCTTTCCAAAGAAATGTTTTCCCAGTTCCTCCATGACCATATACGAATATTAATTCTTGCTTACCTGCTTTAAAAGCGTTTATAACAGCGTCATATATAATTTTTTGTTTGGTGTTGAGCCTTGGAATTGATTCATCTCTTTTTCGCGCTAGCATCTCCCTATTCTAGTTTTTTTCTTCCATTAATAGGCGGTTGTTTAATTGATCTAGAAGCTGTTTTGGAGGTGGTTCCAAACCATAATTCTGGATCGATTTTCCACAACTGTTTAGTATTATTTCCAATTCGTATAATATGTACCCTTCCAATTCTGTATCATTCACATGGTAGTTGGGTATACGTACTTGTTCCGAGACCATTGCTGGAATATCATGGCCCATTTCTCGCCAATATTTATCCCATAAGTGCAAAGGGTTTGCAACCTCACAATGAGTAAGTATCCTTGCAAAAAGAAATCTTAGTTCTACAGACGAAGCTGACCCGCAGGCTTCTGGAAGAGTTGTGTCCCATTCTTTGTCGTCGCCGAGCAAGCCAAGCGCATCACATGCAGCACGATATGTTAGATAAGCAATTTCGTTTACTGACCTTACTTCTGCGAAGTCTCTACATCCTATTTGATGACACAATAACATTCTTAAGTAGAAATGTAGAAAACTAGAAGGGGGGTTGAATAGTTTACCAATTAAAAATTTTGTTTTGAAACTTATTGAAAAGATCAATTGATATTGATCTTAGATATGTTAATGAAATATGCAAGCAATATATAAAGAGTAAATAAGGAAAGAAATGATCAAACCACAACAAGTTGTTTATAGTGGTTCGGTCTACGAGGAATCTTTTTCCTTGCCCTACTCCACTCCCCGAGTCTCACACTCGAGAGTTTAAGTTCACTAGTCAACAAGCTCCTTTCACCGGCGGAGAAAACCTTTACACTTCGCTTACACTATTTCCGACACTAAGCTAGATGTCGAGTTCTTTCCAAGGGTACAACTACTCCCACACACAATGTATTTTGAGGACTAAAATACTAACCACTCACACTCACAAGATTATGATGGTTTAATACAACAATGAAGTATGAATCAACACTAGATCATACAACACTAAACAAACAAGACTTCCAACTTCTCGTTTGAAGCTTGAATGTGACTTGATCTTCTTTGCTACAAAAGAGATCACTAATATGATATAAAACTGAGTTAGAAAGGTTAGAGAGAAGATATGTATGAGAGTATGATAGAAAGGGATGAAAGACTACTTGGTTTGGCACTTCTATTTATAACCAAAATGAACAAGAGCGTCCACGGACCACGGAACCCTTAAAAGGGTTCCGCCCGTGTACCATTTTGGTACCGCCAGGTCTGACAGCCAAGATATCAAAATCTTGCCAAAGTCAACAATATCTATGTAAGATTGTGTAAGATATAAAGAGTACAAATCCACACAAAATATCTAATGAAATCTTTCAATGATTTCCATGATGCATTACATGATGTCATGTGTTGTCTTTCTATTTTTAGAAATATGCAAATGCATAAGTAATGTTTAGTTTTTAAGAAACTAAAACATTCTAAAAACTACTATCATACATTATGCTTAGAATCATATTGAGATATGATTAGTCACAATGTAAATGCTTAAATGATGAAGATATTATTTGAAAAATCTTGTTTTAATATCTATTAAACTTGACAAGCTTTAAGCTTTTATATAAATTAAATTTACTTTTGTCGTTAACAAAACTTAGGTAAAGATAAAAAATATGAATAACGTTTAATGACGATATTTGTATTAACAATCTCCCCTTTTTGTTGAGGACAAAATATAAATTTTATTTTTATAAAAGATACAAAGTTTGTGCAAGAGTTATAAAAATATTAGTTTTAGAACTTGAAAAGGAAATGATAATGCAAGTGTATGATGTTTGACTTTTTCAGAAAGTCAAAGTATTTACTAGTTGATGCATGATGTTGAATTTTTCATAAAGTCAAAGTATGCAGTTGACTTTTTAAAAAAAAGTCAAGTATTATCAATGAGGCACCATGTTTGACTTTTTCACAAAGTCAATGTATGTAGTTTGACTTTTTCAGAAAAGTCAAATGTAAACAAATTCAAGTTCTATATTTTCTCCCCCTTTTTGTCTCAACAAAAAGAAGAGGCTATGTGGAATGTAATGAGCCCGAGCCATTATCTCCCCCTTGATCAAAGCTCCCCCTAAATTGGGTGCTTAATGGGAAGATACATGGATTGTGAAAATAAAGCTACAAAAAAAATGTTAGTAATAATGATCATTCACAAGCATCTCCAAATACTATGGAATGGCACCAACAATAAAATAAACATCATTCATTAGTTAAAATTTTTCATGAATAAGGATCATGAAAAGAGAACACAATGATGTGTTTTTAGTACAAGAAAATAAAGATAGTCCTAAGAAAAGAAAAACTAGAAATGCTAGTCTATGACCATCCTAATGAGATGGTGGATGAGAAAGAGCGTTGAGGCGCTCAAGGATGTGATTGAGGATGAACCTCATTTCCTCTTGAAAGTCATGGACCATAACCCGGGTCCTTCAACGGTTTGGGCCGTTTGCTCACAAATTGAGCAACCATGCCTAGGAGGATAGTATGTTTAGGAAGGTTGTGGTGGTGGAATGGTAGATGTGTTGGTGGTGTTGGGTATGTTTGGGGTGGTCATGATGGAGGCTAGCAAAGCATTTTGCATTTGCATAGTCTCACTAAGGTGAGAATCCACCATGCCTTTGAATTGGTGGAGGTTGAGGAGTTCCGCTTGAATCTCCTCTCTAGTGGGATTGGCATCCCACATGCACTCCTCAATGTCCTCAAGGTGAGGGGACATTGATGTTGGGAGTGGATGGTCCCCATAAAAAGGACCATGAATGTCTTTGTGAATGGGGTGGAAGAGAAGAGGTTTTGGCCCTAGTGGGGCGTTTGGGTCAAAAGATGACCTTGGTAATTCATGAGCTATTCGCTCAATTGTGCCAAAGGATGGGAATGGTGGTGGATGATTTGGCCTAGGAGGCAAGTCATCCAAGTCCTCCAAGAAAGGATTTGGTGAAGTTGGTGGAGTGGAAAATAACTCCATAGGAATGAGAGTTGGAGACCTTGGTGGTGAAGGTGGTGAGGGTGTTTTGGATGTTTGGATGGGTGCCGGTGGAGGTGAAGTTGGTGTTTTTGTAGGTGGTGGAGTGGTGATCACAATGTGTGATTGAGTAGGTATAGCCAAGGTAAGGCTTGTATCATCTCGGATGGGAGATAAGATCGTGAGTGGAGAAGACTCGGATGAGGAGCTAAGGTTAACAAAGCAACAAGGCCTCACACTAATTCTAGCGGTTTTCTTGCAAGGTTTAGGAGAGGATTTTGTCATTTTTGACTTGGGTTTTTCTTTGCTAGATAATGGTAAGAATGAAGAAGGTGTAAGGATGATCATGGTAAAACCTCTCAATTTACAGAAGTGAAAAATTATGGAGAAATGTGTTTGATTTGATGTTAAACCATTGAAGAGATGAGGTTCCTAATGATTTGGATGTGTGTTGAATGCTAGTCATATCACCCAAGTCAATCCATACAAGAGAGATGGAGTGAAGAAGAAAAGATTTGCAATAAATGTTGAGTGGAATTCCCTAACAATCAGATTACCCACGGATTTGAAGGTACCAAAAATTTGGTTCCTTCCTTTATGCCAAAGGGCTCCTTGGGTGGATTTTTCAAATTTTTGAATTTTGATGGGAAATGGATTTCTTATATACCTAAGTCAATTATACTAGTTCTAATAAGAGTATAAACTAGTTAAGATTGATTTATAAGTGATGGATGGTAATTTGGAATCACGAAAGAGTTGAAATTCAGAAAATTACCTGGAGGATCCACGGCACCAAAAATGTACACGGCCGGAACCCTAAAAAGGGTGCCATCTGGTCCGCCTGTACAGGTATGGCGGTAACAATTCACATAACAGACGGTACTAAATCGTTGGTGCCGTCTGATCCGTGTAGTGCAGAAAAGTAGACAGAGTATGTTTTTAGGTGTCGGGGACTTTTCCGAAACCTGAAATTTTTATCAAAAGTTTTTACACTAAACATTTCTAGTTAGGAAAAATAGATAACACATGTTAGGAAAAATACAACCTTGTTTCAAGTTATATTATCATCCTACATAATAAAAACAACTAAATAGTATTAAACATTAACGATAATGTCTTGTTCCAAACACTCCTTAAAGTACCCTCATTTGTCCAACTTCTTGTAAATCTTGTTCATCATCCTACCAAGGCACTTGAACATTCCCTTAGTTTGCTTGAATTCCGCTGATTCATTTTCGATCTCGGGAAGAGACGCATAATACTCATGAGGTGGAAGCGAGAGCTTGGAAGACCATCCTCGGAGCTATTTGATGATGATGATGATGGAGTTGGAGGTTTTGCTCTCTTGCCTTTTGTCTTAGCAACTCGTTCATTACTCAAAGGTACAAAGATGTGAGGGATGAGTTCATAGTGAAGGTGCATCCCTTTTGGGGTTGGTGGAATTGGTGCAAAGTTTCTATAGAGACGGTTGAGAAGCATCCCGTATGGAAGAGCAACCGATCCTTGAGTTGGAATATCAATCATTCTCCTAGCGATGTAGTAGGCTAAATTGAATGGTTGTCGGGTGGACAAGTTGTAGAGCATGTGACAAAGGCAAGCGTTTATGTGATCCCTATTTCCTATGGTGCTAATGACGTTGGCTTTAAGTAACTCCTCCCATTTCTTGAATTCGGGCTTAAGTTCATTTAGCTCCATTCCATATGGATCTCGGTTTACCTCTTTTCCCTTTCGGGTAACACGGGTTGTATCACCCTTTGGGTTAAATAGGTGTTCACGGATAACATCCTTATCGGCCAAACGGGTTTGGTAAGGAAGAGTGTGGTCATTGATTGCATCAAGAACGGTGAGTGACCATTTATCCGAGTAGACACAAGTCCCTCGGTTGGGAATTCCTAGCACTCGAGCAAATTTGGCTAATGTAATGGTGTAGTCGTTTTGATTGATTCTAAACCTAAGACAAAATTCATCATCGTCTTCATCACTAAAGCCGGTCACACTAGTATAAAATTCTAACACAAACCTAGGACAAATTGGTTCATCGATGTCAAGAAGACAATCGAATTGAATGGCGTCTAGTTCTTCACGGAGATTGGTATTTTCAAGGAAGGATGAGTGAATGGTTCTACCCTCATGGAAGTACCTTGATTCTAGACCCCTAAATATTTCTACTTGTTCCTTGGAAAGTCCTTTGGTTTTGTGATGTTTGGGAATATACCCAAGGGTGTCTTTGTGATCATAGAATCTTGCGGCTACCATGGTTATTCCTAAGGACAGGAATTAATATGTTAAAAATGAGAATAAACTTTAACTTTTTGGTTCTAGTGTGTGCCTATATGAAAACAATTTGGAGTTGCGGTTATCTCGACTCATTTTATGCACAAAAATGGTTTTAGTGGGGTGTTTGGCAAATACCATGAGATAACCCAAATGCTCCTAATTCAATGTGGCTTCATTTGAATATACCCGGGAATGCATATTAGTTATGCAATACCTTTAGTATTCAAGAGCATGCAAGTGATGAAAATCTAACGTTTCTATTTGTATTAATAATGAAAAAAAAAATTGTTTTCCTACATGTGAGAAGCTTTTCAAAATTTTTAACATGGGGTGTTTGGTTATTTGAATAAGGCCTTATATTCATTATCTATCAATTAGTGGGAAGCATGATTTGTTTATGTAATATGATAATGTAGTACCTAATTTCAATGACTAGTTATGCATTTTGCCAATTGAATTCATATTTGGTATAACAACATACATAAAACCCCATGTAATGATTTGTGATAGTTTTGTGCATAAATAAGAATCCTAGACTCAGAATTAAGAGATAAAGTGTAGTTAGGATACTTACAATGATGTTATCTTCAGTGATTAGTGAGTGGGAAGGTATCAATAATGAGCTTGGTTTAATGTTTACACGTTTTGGTAAAGTGGGTTTTGAAGAAGAGGATGTTTTGTATATAGCAGTTTTGCTTCTGTAGACACCACGGACCAGACGGTACCAAAATGTTGGTTCCGTGTGTGTTGTCATTTGGTGCCGTGGCTACAGTAGCAGGTACAAGACAAAATTGTTTTGTTTTGACTATTCTAATATTTTGGGCTATATTTATCCTACATGTTTGGTTCCATTAACCCTAAACCAAGTCTAAGAAGATTAAAAGGTTCTCGTTTAAGAGGCTTAGTTAAGATGTCGGCAATGTTGTCTTCAGATGATACTTTCTCGATTGAGATGTTTCCTTTTTGAACATTGTCGCGAAGAAAGTGATGACGGATTTCAATATGCTTTGTACGAGCATGTTGAACGGGATTCTTGCTGAGATCGATGGCTCCTTTGTTGTCGCAAAGTATCACAATATCATTGAGATGAATTCCGTAATCTACGAGAGCTTGCTTCATCCAAAGAGCTTATTGACATGCTTTTCCGGCTGAGACGTACTCGGCTTAAGTAGTTGAGATGGCTAAGGCTGTTTGCTTCTTTGCAAACCATGAGGTGAGACAATGTCCAGCAAAAGTACAAATACCACTTGTACTTTTTCTATCGACATAATCACCGGCATGATCCGAGCCGGCATACACTATGGTTTCTACACCCGTTCCTTTGGGATACCATAATCCTAAACACGTTGTTCCCTTAATGTATCTAAAAATCCTTTTTAAGGCTTCTAAGTGTGATGCCTTTGGGTTTTCTTGAAAGCGAGCACATAGACAAACACTAAACATAATGTCGGGTCTACTAGCCGTAAGATAGAGTAGGCTACCAATCATTCCTCTATATTTAGTGTTATCTACGGATTCACCTTCTTCGTCCTTGGTGAGTTTGGTGTCCGAGGTCATGGGTATTTTAGTTGGTTTGGAATCTTCAAGACCAAATTTCTTGAGCATGTCTTTTATATATTTAGATTGGTTAAAAAATATGCCATCTTCTAGTTGTTTAATTTGAAGTCCTAGAAAGAAATTTAACTCACCCATCATACTCATTTCAAACTCGTCGTGCATGATTTTAGAGAAATCATCACATAGCTCTTGACAAGTTGATCCGAATATAATGTCATCAACGTATATTTGAACAATGATAATATGTGATTCCTTTTTCTTGGTAAAAAGAGTATTATCTACTAATCCCATAGAGTATTTGTTATTAATAAGAAAAGTCTTAAGTCGGTCGTACCAAGCTTTTGGTGCTTGCTTAAGACCATACAATGCTTTCTTGAGTTTGAAGACATGATGTGGTTTCTCAAAGTCGGTGAAACCGGGAGGTTGAGCAACATACACTTCTTCGTTAATAAACCCATTAAGAAAAGCACTTTTAACATCCATTTGAAATAATTTAAAGTCATAAGCACATGCATAGGCAAGTAATATTCTAATAGATTCGAGTCTAGCTACCGGAGCATAAGTTTCATCATAATCAATACCTTCTTGTTGATTATAGCCTTGTGCAACAAGCCTAGCTTTGTTTCTAGATACTATACCATTTTCATCCATTTTATTTCGAAAAACCCATTTCGTTCCAATTATGGTTTGATCTTTAGGTTTTGGAACTAATTTCCAAACATCATTTCTAACGAATTGGTTTAATTCTTCTTGCATGGAAATTACCCATGATTCATCTCTTATTGCTTCATTTATGTTTTTCGGTTCTATGGTGGATACAAAGCAAAAATAATTACTTTGATTTTAGGCTTGTGACCTTAAGGTTCTTTGATTAAGTTGTCCTATGACTTTTTCTAAAGGATGACTTTTAGATTCTTTGATGTTGACAATCTCCTTATTTAATGGTTCATCTTCCTTGTTATTATTAATTATTTCTTGACTTTCTATCATTTGACTTTCAACTAAGTCATCATCTACCAAAGGTGATGTCTTAGAGGGAGGTGGACTTTCGTCGAATGTTATGTTCAACGATTCCTCGACTATCATTGTTTCTTTGTTTAGGAGAATATAAGCTTTACTAGTTTGAGAATAACCAAGAAATACACCTTCATAAGACTTTGGGTCAAACTTAGTGAGATAATCCTTAGTATTAAGAATAAAGCATTTACAACCAAAGACTCTAAAATATCCTAACGTTGGCTTTTTACCTTTATAAAGTTCATATGGTGTTTTGTTTAAGAAAGGACGTATTAAGACTCTATTCAAAATATATGTAGAAGTGTCAACGGCGTTACACCCAAACTTTTGAGGAATATTTTGTTCATTAAGCATTGTTATACTCAGTTCTTGAATTGTTCTATTTTTACGTTCTACTACTCCATTTGATTGAGGTGTTCGTGGAGCGGAAAAGTTATGTGTTATACCATTTGTATTACAAAAGTTTCCAAATTGAGTTTCGTTGTCAAATTCATGACCATGATCCGTTCGGATCGACACAATTTTAACACCTAGTAGATTTTGAATTTTCTTGCTAAGAATTTCAAATTTATCAAAAGCTTCATTTTTAGTTTTCAAAAACAACGTCCAAGTAAACCTTGAGTAATCATCTACTATGACCAAAGTGTATAAGTTGCCTCCGTAGCTTCTTATAGCAGATGGTCCAAACAAGTCCATATGTAATAATTCTAGACACTTAGATGTGGACACCATATTTTTAGATTTGTGACTACTATGGGTTTGTTTACCAATTTTGCAAGCGTTGCAAAAATGTTGGTCATATTTTACTTTTGGTAAATTCCTAACTAGCTCTTTTGAAGATAGGTTTTGTATAAGTCTCATATTAGCGTGACCTAAGCGTCTATGCCAAAGAGATGAGCTATCATCTAATGTTGTTAGACAAAGTTTGTTGTTATATGTTTTATCTATCTTCATGACGTATATGTTATTTTTCCTAACTCCTTTAGCTATGGTGATACCATCTTTTAGTATTTTGCTACCATTTTCATCAAATAGTACTTTATACTTTTTATCACATAATTGGCTAATACTAAGTAGATTAAATCCTAACCTATCCACATGAGCAACATTTTCAATAGTTAGGGAGTTATGAGCGATCGTACCTTTTCCAATGATTTTGCTTTTGAGATTACTACCAAAAGTGACATTACCTCCGTCATACTCTTGGTATTATGAGAAGAGACTTTTGTTGCCCGTCATATGCCGTGAGCATCCATTATCTTTTATCCATTCATCAGGTTCCAATCCAACTTTCAAGCATACCTAAGAAGTAAATAACTCAAGCATTTGGTCCCCAATATCTCATGGGTCCGTTTGGGTTAAACATACCATTTATTTGATTCATGTATGGAAATGATGGGAAAGAGTTCCATGACATGTAATCTGGAGTTTGATATGGTCTAGGGAAGTTTTGATTCCAACCATTGTGGTTGTAGTTGCGTTGCACGTTGTGGTTGCTCTTAGGAAAGGGGCGTTTGGCAAAAGGTGCTTTATATCGTTGTTGAGTAGTTTTTGATCTAAATTCATTTTTAGCAAGTCCTACTCCTGATGTAACAGCCGGTTTTAGTTTAACACTATCCTTGGTTTTCTTTGTTACTTTGACAAATTCAGTACGGTCCATATTACGAACATTCTGTCCTGCTGAAGTACCCACGGCACCATTTGTTTCAACGGACGGAACCCTTATTTTGGTTCCGTCTGGTCCGTGCTGTACTGCAGCAGTTTTGACAGATTGTTCGTCCTTTTCGGCTGTTTTGTTTTGACTTTTTGGAATTAATACTTCATTAAATCCTAGCCCATTCATGTCTCCTGGTGTTTTATGGATTTTAACTATTTCATCGGCAAGAGCGATGTTTTTGTTAAACCTTTTAAATTTAGAATTATTTTCGATTAAAACATCTTGTGTGAGCTTTAGTTTTTCTATTTCAAGATTAAGCTCTTGACATGATTTACAACCATTGTCATTTGCCTTTCCCTTTTCAAGTCGTTTTGCTTTTTCTTTTAACTCATAAACTTCATTTTCCAAAAATTCCTTTTTGGTTTTTAAAATTTTATTTTTAGTTATGATTTTTAGACTTAGCTCACATAATTGATTATATTGTTTTTGCAAAGTGTCATCATCAATAGAAGAGTAAGAAGAGTCGGAAAGTACCTCATTTGACTCATGTGCCATTAGAGCGATCTCTTCCTTGCTTGATTCTTCATCGTCTTCACTATCACTCCAAGCACCACTTACAAAAGCTCGTTGAGTTTTGCTTTTAGGTGGCTTGGGACATTCTCCTATGAGATGATTTGCATCACCACATCTAAAACACTTTCTTTCACCTTTACCCTTTTTGTCATCCTGATCTTTTCGGAATGGCTTCTTTTCTTCTCGAGGTTGTCTTACGAACTTTCCTCTTCTTCTAAAGAACTTCTTAAAATCTCTAACGGCCATGGCATATTCCTCATCTTCACTACCGGAGCAAGATTCGTCATCATCACTTGATTCCGCCTTTGCTTTTAGAGCAACGTATTTGATCTTCTCCCTTCTTCCTTTGATGATCTCCGAATCTTTCTCCATCACCATTTCGTGTACTTTGAGGTTACCGATTAGCTCGTCTAGTGACATTTTTGAGAGATCTTTTGATTCTTCAATAGCGGTCACTTTAGCTCTCCATTTGGGATGGAGTGCTCTAAGAAATTTCCTGACAAAGTTCTTACTACGAAAAGATTCATCAAGTGCTTTAAGTGATGTAATAATAGTATTAAAGCAAGCAAAGCCACAATCAATGGTTTCATCTTCATGGATAACAAATTATTCATATTGTTGAACAAGAAGATCAATTTTGTTATCCTTGACTTGTGAATTACCTTGATGTGTAACAATCAAAGATTCCCAAATATCTTTGGCGGTTTCACACATAAAAATTCTTTCATATTCTTTTCTAGGTAAAGCATTGTAAAGCATCATTTTAGCTTCATTATTTTTAGCAACTAATTTCTTTTGTTCATCAACAGAAATGTCCTTTGTTGTAGAACTAAAATCCCCTTTAACAATAATAAACCAAAGATCTATATCTTTTGACTTTACATATGTTTCAAAACGGTTTTTCCAATAGATAAATCCATTGGTTTCAAAGAGTGGTGGTCTTTGCATAGATTGCCCTTCTTTAAAGTTTTCAGAATCCATGGATCGTTTCAAGTTTATAAAATACAAATTATTTTAGAAATTCTTGAGCAACGAGGCTCTGGTACCAATTGTAGAAAACTAGAAGGGGGGTTGAATAGTTTACCAATTAAAAACTTTGTTTTGAAACTTATTGAAAAGATCAATTGATATTGATCTTAGATATGTTAATGAAATATGCAAGCAATACATAAAGAGTAAATAAGGAAAGAAATGATCAAACCACAACAAGTTGTTTATAGTGGTTCGGTCTATAAGGACTCTTTTTCCTTGCCCTACTCCACTCCCCGAGTCTCACACTCGAGAGTTTAAGTTCACTAGTCAACAAGCTCCTTTCACCGGCGGAGAAAACCTTTACACTTCGCTTACACTATTTCCGACACTAAGCTAGATGTCGAGTTCTTTCCAAGGGTACAACTACTCCCACACACAATGTATTTTGAGGACTAAAATACTAACCACTCACACTCACAAGATTATGATGGTTTAATACAACAATGAAGTATGAATCAACACTAGATCATACAACACTAAACAAACAAGACTTCCAACTTCTCGTTTGAAGCTTGAATGTGACTTGATCTTCTTTGCTACAAAAGAGATCACTAATATGATATGAAACTGAGTTAGAAAGGTTAGAGAGAAGATATGTATGAGAGTATGATAGAAAGGGATGAAAGACTACTTGGTTTGGCATTGCTATTTATAACCAAAATGGGCAGGAGCATCCACGGACCACGGAACCCTTAAAAGGGTTCCGCCCGTGTACCATTTTGGTACCGCCAGGTCTGACAGCAAAGATATCAAAATCTTGCCAAAGTCAACCCTATCTATGTAAGATTGTGTAAGATATAAAGAGTACAAATCCACACAAAATATCTAATGAAATCTTTCAATGATTTCCATGATGCATTACATGATGTCATGTGTTGTCTTTCTATTTTTAGAAATATGCAAATGCATAAGTAATGTTTAGTTTTTAAGAAACTAAAACATTCTAAAAACTACTATCATACATTATGCTTAGACTCATATTGAGATATGATTAGTCACAATGTAAATGCTTAAATGATGAAGATATTATTTGAAAAAGCTTGTTTTAATATCTATTAAACTTGACAAGCTTTAAGCTTTTATATAAATTAAATTTACTTTTGTCGTTAACAAAACTTAGGTAAAGATCAAAAATATGAATAACGTTTAATGACGATATTTGTATTAACAAGAAAAGCTCACCCGAAGTCGGGTGTATATATGCAAGGCGTCCAATAGAACATTTGTTGGGTACCAACATTTTTCGATCTCAATACCATACAAACTCTGACGGAAACTGCAAGTAAGTCAAATGACGTCCATCTTCGTTTTCAATGTTGTAAGTAAACCATTCTGTCAGTGTTGTCAGCTTACGATCACGACGATTGACAACTGCGTCTAAGTTATCACTGTCTCTAAAAGTTACGTGCTGCATGTTTTCCAGATGGACTGAAAGGATCTGAACCGCTGACTCTCTGATATGTATTTTAAATTTTAGGATTCTCCAACATGCTTCGTGAGGACATATGAACCGGCCATCAAGGTAATTCTGTATTTCATCAATCGATGCCCGTGGTTGCACTGAAGAAGAGGATGCTTCACCAATAGATCTTGTTACTTTGGCAAAGTTTCTGTCAGTTCCTTTTGATATATACTTAAACAGATATTTTATCAGCATACTCCACCCACAGTATTCCACATTGATATGAGCTTCAAATGCCAGGGACAAATCACGGTTATACAGCATGACATACCCATTGTCAAGCTTTATCTGTCCTTTTGCTGCGAAAGTATTTCGTTGTCTTCTTCGATAATGTGGATAACCTTTGTCATCAAAGAAAGTTTCATTATTGTATTGTTTGGGGAATTTTTTGCTGCACAGATCGCCTTTCATACATGGTGCATTCGGGCTGGCCTTGCCACATGGCCCATGCATCATCATTTCTGAAACAATTTTATAGGTGCGTGGATCAGCGTCAGGATCAGGTAACTCTGCATAAATGTACTGGTCAACATCTTGAGCATTTTCTATTTTGGTTGTGTAGGACCTTAGATATATCAACCTTATCACAAACCCAACACAAATACCACGTTAAACACAAACAGTAGGCATAGAGAAATAAGAAAAGAAAGAACTTGGTGACTTGAATGATGTAAACCGTGTATGTTTAGAGAGGTAGAGAGAAGAAAGATGAACACAATAAGTTGTATATTGCTTCAAAGGAAAAACACACACACACACACTCAAGCACACCCCTCAAATGACCATTTGAGGGGTATTTATAGTACAAGACACATGTTGCCCTAAAGGCTTTCCATGGGCTTGGCTTGGGCTTCGTGGACTTGGGTTTGGACATGGGTTACACGCCATTATTCAATGCTAGCTTAACTAAACTAAAGCCCATTTAGCTTAGTCCAATCCACGAGCCCGTTGACTATTCTATCACGATATCTAACACACGTTACAAAGTTCCTAATCGTGAATGACCATCACTTCTAATAAGAATAATCAAGGCTAACAATCTCCCCCTAAGGGGTGGTCATTCAAATGATGCTCCACTTGATAAGATCTTTAATCTTTTTGAGATTGAACTTTGTGAGTAGATATAGAATAGTCTTAATTCTTTGTTCCTTCATGCTTTGTGATCAGTTAATGTGGTTGTCTGCCGTTGTCAACTTCGTTGGTTAGGTGTCTCCACGTCTTTCTCCACCATGCTCACACTTCTATTTGACTTTGAGTTTCCAATGATGAAGTTCTCGAGTCTTTACACTTTGTAGATTCTTTGACATTGACGAAGAATCATCTTTAACTTTGAGTTGCCTTTGATTTTGATGAGAACTTTCATGTGTTGTTGGTATGAGCATGTGGCGAGTCTGCACGATCCATCCGCTCCGGAGCTTCCATAAAAAGAAAACATAAAACGGGTTAGTAATAAGCGGATTCCGGCACTTACAAGTTTGAATTTTGAGGGTGTTAACAGCATAGTGTGAAAACACGTCTCTAATTCTCACAGAGGCCGTTCCTGAACTGGAGTCCCACAAGTGAGATAACGCGATGTACCGAAATACACCTACAGTTCAGATGAGTCGCTGAGGTACACCGAAGCATCACCCCACGACTGTAGACCGTTTGAGACACACTAAGCGTAATCCACGGAATTACCGAAGTGACCTGCTGTCAGGGCTGCTTGATGTTGACCCTGGCAGGAATTTCCATTCAATCACTGAAGATCACAGAAGTGAAACTTCTCATAAATGTTCTGGCAGATTGCTAAGATTTGCGTAGGACTCTAGAATATATCACTTGTGCCCTCAATGATGAACAGCAAGCGATGTCATGTCAAGTGTTCCTATGAGATCTTTTAATGAATCTCGTGGCTCTAGACTCGATAGTGCATTTTGGTTTTCCTGAGCGGAGACTAGGGAGAGGGTCTCCTTTTTCAATACCAACGATCTCTAAGAGAAAGTCAATAGATTATGTAGGGTTCCCAGTGAGAATGAAACAAATCATTTTAAGAGGAATTGAGTGGCTAGAAGGTTTAGTGCAGTGCGTCACTGGGTCCATGACGTCTTTGTCTTCAATACCAGTGTCATCTAGTGACAACCAGTAGCATATGAATTGAACCCGATTTCTCCCCTAAGGTTGAATATAGAGGGCTGTTTCTTTTCACCCTTCTTCATTACATTTTTTTTTAAATTCTTCAACCCCTTCTTTCTCCTTTCTCACAATACTCCTTTTTTCAATCATACCTAAGGACTTCTAATACTAACTATTTGTGATGTCCTTGGGTAGATCCCTCCGGCTCTGGCGGATCATAAGACGGATTTCCTATCCTTAGTCACCTTATAACTCCATGACTGTCCTATTGTTGCCATAAAACCATTTTCTTGAAAATCTCTCAAAGTGTTTATGATAGAAAACATGTTTGGAACACTCCGTGAGTTTTGTATTTTCAGAAACACTCCCCCTTCACATGTGCTTATATGTTTTGACAGAAATCTGCACATAGAGGGTAGAGTTCGCACTTTTTGAATTGATCGACTTTAAATGAACAAGACCGATTCGAGACACGTTTACATCACTAGAGAACTAGCTTGAAATTATTACCCGTCCTGGTCAAGTCCATAGAAAGTTTCTCGAGATGGTACATTATTCTTCGTCAATTCAATGGTTACGACTGAGTCGAGCTCTTTTGAGATTCAAACAACGATCATTAAACCTTTTGATCACATTTTAATCACATTTCTCCCCCTCAAAAATAGCATATCCATGATGTTTTTGAAACAAAATGATTAAAAGATATGTTTTTCGAAAAGCATTTGGAGAGAAACTGATTTAGCATGAATTTTGGAACAATTTTGGTTTTATACTCCCCCTTAACGAAATCATATTTTTCATACAGAAAATTTAGAATCAATTAAGGGTTTAAAGGGAGTTATCTTGGTACCAAATGAGAGTGATTTTGAAAAATCTTTTTGAAAATTTTTGAATCTATGGTACGCAAGATGAAGATTTTTTAAAAAAATCTTTTGAAGATAATGAAGAAGAATTATCTTCATTTGTTTTAGGATAAGTGCTCGATATTTATGAAAATCGATTTTGCGTAGCACTTTCCTTTCTTTAAAGATCGGGTTGCAAGCTGAAATACTTACAAGCCATTGTTTTTAGGAATAGTGCTTTGAAAAATATTTAAAACCTATGATTTTGATAAGCACTTTCCTTTCTTTGAAGCGCGGGTCCTGAACTGATGTGTTCAGAAGCCATTAATTTGAAGTCCGGGTTTCGTACTGAAGTATACGAAAGCCATTTTATGAAGAAATTTTGAGAAACGACATGTTTTAAAAAACATATTAAAGAACTCTCGCTCAAGCATCTGTACATGCCCGTATCATTGTTGAATGACATTTTTAGATACGTACAGAATATCGATTATACAAGAGACATGTCGTAGAAGAATATTTTTGGATTTTTTGATATTATATTGTTTTTGTATTTTTTGAAAATTTTCTATTTTTGTATTTTGCTTTTGTTGGTTTTTCAAATTTTGTATTTTGTTTTTCAAAAATAATTACAAAGAAGATTTGAAGAGAGAGAAATTACGTTGGGACAAGTAAAAGTGGAGTTAAGAGTGGAACTAGAAAAGGATTTCCACATGCGAAATTGGCATAAAGTTCTTCTTTACCACACGGGGTATATGAATCTTCAACACTTTTACAAGTACCTGCATCCACAGAAGAAGAATTTTCACAAATAACAGTGTTAGAAGTACATGTTTCCTCACGGTGAGGGTGATCACTATCAACGGTTGTAGTGGATTTGACTTCCTTATCCGAATGATTGTCACTATTATCTGTGTTGGTGCAAGTATCAAAAATCTTTCCTGTGGGAATCCATCTAAGACCTATTTGGTTGAAAACTTTTCCCGTGGGTATCCACCTAAGGTAAGATCGAGGAGTTGTTTTCTTATCAGATGCAGCGGAAGACTCATTTTTAGAAAAACTACGTCCTGAAGAGATCGTCCTATTAGGTGTCTGTTTGTTTGTCTTTTTATCAACGGGCTTGTTTCTATTTGGAGTCTTAGTGGATTGTGCCTTGGCACGAGAATTATCTTTCTTGAGATATTGTAAGGCACATGCTTCATGATTAGCTGAAAAGACACATTTTTTACATGTAGTACAGACAAATTCAATATTCTTGTTTAAAACATCAGCTTTAACTCTGTCACTACAGTCTTTTGGAAATTGATTCTTGTTCGAAAAAGACTTAGAATTCCTAGTGTTGTTTTCTAAGGGCATTGCATTTTCTTTTGCGCAACTACTCTTAGATGTAAGCCAATCCCTAGTCTTTTGTAGAGTGTTCCTAGGTAATGGTTTACTACTACTAGCAGTGCCTTGAGATCTTGTAGAATTCATCACCCTAGATATTGTACCTAGAATTCCATCTTTTCGAGTCTGTGCCTTTTTCCTAGCTTCTTCTAGATATAGATTGTTGACCATGTTGTTAGAACCAACAGATTCTTTAACTGGATTTTTGGTCACATTCCGTGTACTATTCCTAGAAATGCCAGGTGTAATCACTTTTGGTGTTTCAGCAATTGCTTTTCCTTTTTCAAAACTTTTGATAATTCTCTTTTTAATAGGCAGGGACTGTGGAGTGACTGTTTTTGACAAATCATTTTTCTCATTGACTTTTGGAGGAGGCATAGAAACAGACATTTTTGGTTTGGAAACCGGTTTGGGAACATTTGCTTTCTCCGCAGTCAATGGTTTTGTAATCACAGTTTCCACTACCTTTCCTTTTTGAATTTCCAGCTGAGCCCTCAAGAGATCCTTTTTAGCTTTCATGTCATTGTAGGCACGCTCATACGACAGTTTGTCATACTTGCATTCCTCAGTTTTTCGATCAAGTTGTTTAAAATATGAGATATTTTCTTTTTCAAGTTTCATAAGAGCTTTTTCATATTTTGAAACAATTTCGGAGGTCTCATCCTGGAGTTTTTCATGATCTTCAACAGAATATGTTTGTAAGATAATGGACATGATATCGGTAGTCATAACATCTTCGAAGAGAGAATCATTCAAATTTTCCAAAACTTTGATGTGTTCAAAACATTCATTAGCTTGCTTTACCAGGGATTTATGGTCCTTGACAAAGTCAGCTGTTTCTTTCAAAAGTGCTTGTTCAACATGAATTACCCTTGAGTTGATGTTATTCAGCTGAGGGGCAATTTGAGTTTCAAAAAACTTTCTCTGTTCGATATCAAAAGTAGAGAACCAGTTGTTAGGTGTCATAGTGGTTTTAGTTTTAACAGTCTCTTGAAGACTCCCAATTCTAGTTTTAACATCGTCTAAAATGCTTCTAGTATCACTTGTGTTAAAAGGATTGTTTGAAGACATTTGTTCGATTTTCGAAAGAGATTTGGAAACTACAACTGGTTTTGAAACTGGTTTTGAAACTGGTGTTGACACTTTGTTTGAAACACTTGGTGTGATGGAAAACTTTGACGTTTCTTTTTTTTAACAAAAGTAATCCCATTAATTTTGTTCCATTTGTTATAATCAATCGGTTTAAGATCTGGATTCTTTTGTTTCATTTTTGATCTACTCTCCTCAGCAAGTTCCAACGTTTCAAGAGAATCACGAACAATTATGGGTTCATGCAAAGGTTGTCCATTGTTCAACACATTCCGTTCTTTCTGAGCTTTCTTGAGGAACGAAGGAGGTGAGTTACCAAGAGCCATTTTATGTGAAGTGTGAAAAATCGGATTTGCTTGATTAGAAAGCATCTTGTTTGTTTTAGCGGAATGACCCGTTGTAAGAAGCAAATTATCCTATTTTTTGATAGTTTCATTTTTATCCAGAATTTCATCAAGAAGAGAATCTTCTCGTTTTGAAAAATCAGCAATCAACTGTTTCTTTTCTTTTTCAAGATCAGAAAACAGTGTGTTTTGTTTAGAAAGTTGGTTGTTTAGATCAGAAATTTCCTTGTTTAAAGATTTTATTTTCAAATTCAGATTCACATCAAGTGTATCGTATTTGAGTTGCAATTGTTGTTCTCTTAAAACAGAATCTCGATAACCAATTTCTAATTCTGAAAGTTTGTTTGTATGAAATTCATAAGCTTTGGCGTTCCCCTTGTAACTCTCAAGCTCAGCGGTCAATTTTTTATTCGCGGCCTTAACTTCGCGATTGACCGTTCTTACTTTCTCAACTTCAATGCCACATTGATTGATTAATGATTCAAAATAAGCACGAGTTTCCTCATCATTAGCACCATTCTGTATCACTTGACCTCCATTAGGATCCATATATGGAGTTTCAGAGTTAACATTGCTATTAACTTGCTCTCCCACATATGTGTCATAATAAGGTTCGGGAGACACAGAATGTGGCTTCTCATGAGTAAATGAATGTGGTACCTCATTGAGTGAATCTGTGTCGTAGACAGGAGTTGTGTCATAAGTACCGTTTGATGTTGTGGCCTGTTGATTGATTGTGTGACTGGAGGTTGCAGTATCGTTTGCTTTATCTTCCCATTTTGGGTACCTGAATTTTATTTCCTCGGCAGTCAACTCAATTCCCAACTCTTCTTTTTCTGCTAACATCAACATGTACTGGATCTTTTCAAGCTTTGTCATTGGTATGACACTAGATCCTGAATCTTGTCTTTGAGGTTCGGAGGTAGCATTCTGAACAGAAGTCATAAAACAGTTATTCCCATTTTGATATCCCATATTCTGATTCACAATCTGACCCCCTTGATGTCCATCTCCATAATTCCCAACGACTGGAGCTGCAACATTGCCATTCTGATTACCCACTGCTCTATTCCCAACATTCTGTCCCATCTGATTTCCAACATTCTGACCCAACTGATTACCCTGATACGGAACCGCCTGATTACCCATGCGACTGCTAAATGCTTTATCCAATAAAGAAAATACCTGTTGCAAGGTCGCTTCTACTTCAGCTTCAGGATCAGTGATTCCTTGTTCCTGGTATTGTGGATACGGTTGTTGAATGACTTGTTGTTCTTGTGGATAGAATTGTTGTTGAGGTTGTGGAATGTATTGCTGCAAGTTGTTGTTGGTGGAAGATGATGAAGCTTGTTGTTGTGTATTAACTGAAGGTTGAGTCTTAGCAATAAGTGCCAATTGATCATGATTCTTTGCTAATCTTTCTTGCCTGACTTCATTCGCTTCAGCTTGGTTTTGTTTCAGAAAATCATTCAGTTGATCAAAGTTCACCTGATGAAGGTCTTTTGTTTGGTTGACAATAGTGACATATCGTCCCCATTCTTCTGGAAGATTATTCAGGAACTTGATGTTTTGAACGATTGTTCTGGGTGCCAACTTGTTTCTGATAAGCTCATTCATCAAAATGCAAAACCTTCCATAGTAGGATTCAATGGATTCTCCTGGTGTAGATGTAAACTTCTCCCATTCAGTTAGCAGCTTGTTCTCCATGTCTTGTTTACCAATTTCTGTTCCATAACATAGCCGTCTAACACGTTCCCACATATCGAAAGCAGTTTCACAACTGTCTACCGCAGCAAAGATGTCTATTGGTAAACCCAGTTGGATAATATGAATTGCCATGTCATCTGCATCGACTTGCTTCTGATCCTCTTCAGTGTATTCTGATTCAGTTTGAAGATGAGAGGATGGTGGGATGGGAGGTGTTGCATCAGCATTTCCAGGTACATGAACTTGTCGAGGCTGGAAGGGTCCATCCTGAATGGATTTAATCATGAGTTTCCCATTAGGTTTGGTCTTTATGTAACGAAGCATACGACTTGTCCATTGAAGATAACCACCTTTTGCCAACATAGGAGGTCGGTTTTCGGCACCGGCTGCATGAATGTCTTGTTGAGTTGCCATTGATGAAGGTATGATCTGATAAAGTTGATGTAGGATCGATTCAACGATAAAGGAGTTGTGGTTGATGAAGATTAAGCTTGGTTGAGGTGATTCTGAAAGTCGTACTCGTAAACTCGGTTCTTAAAAAATTTGTGCCCAAAATTTGAAATTCACTATAAAATTCAATTCTAAGGTCGTATGAAAAATTTGAGTTATGACAATTTTGACGCCAAATTTGACCCGAAAAATTTGAATTTAGGCCCAAAAATTTGAATTTTTGACCAAAATTTTCACAGTTAAACCAAAATTTGAATTTCGCGTAAAAATTGAACGTTTAGTCTCCTCAAAAATTTAAATTTTACTCAAAAATTGAACGTTTAGTCTCCTCAAAATTTGAATTTAAATTTTTTTTTTTTTTTTTTTTTTTTTTAAACCTTAGGCGTAGAAAGAGCTTAGGCGTAGACCAAAGAAGTTACGAGTAGGATATGGGCTTAGGCGTAGAGAACAAAAGTTACGAGTAGGATATGGTTACGAGTAGGATGTGGTTACGAGTAGGATGTAGTTACGAGTAGGATCTTATGCGTAGGAAGCTTAGGCGTAGGATTCCTTAGGCGTAGGATCTTATGCGTAGAAAGTATCTTACGCGTAACCTTAAGCTTATGCGTAGACAAAAAGTTACTCGTAAACCTTACGCGTAATTGTGAAGTTATGCGTAGAGTTACTCGTAAGCTTTTAGCTTATGCGTAAACTATGGTTAAGAACCAAAAATCCTTTACACTGTCACAGCGTAAGGGATATCCACAAGTCGAAGTGTTCCACACACTTATCCAAGTGAGGGAAGCACTGAGTAACCGTTATAGTTCGAAGATTCTTCACCAAAAAGTTACGAGTAGAAAACTTATGAGTAGTTGACTTTCTTACAAGTAGAACTAGGGTTTTGACCTACTCGTAAAAAATTTCCAATGATTCAAACAATTTCGCTTGCACAGATAGCCTTAAAAACACTCAAATAACACGAAAATGTGAACCTTTTTCACCCAAAGTGCTTAGAAAAGTTACGAGTAGAAAACTAGGGTTTTGACTTTTTGACTTCTACTCGTAAGAAATTTCCAATGATTCAAATGATTTCTTTTGCACAGAAATCCTTAAAAACACTCGAATAACCCAAAAATGTTGACCTTTTTCACCCAAAGTGGTTAGAAAAGTTACGAGTAGAAATGACCAATAACCAAATACGAGCTTAAAAATGAAGAAAAACACGTAAAGCTTCGAACTTTTTGCAAAAAACTAAAACTTTAGCACCAAATAAACCTTAAACCACAAGAATCTTGAATTTTTGAGTGCAAAAATTAAAGCTTTATGCGTA
Source organism: Chrysanthemum seticuspe (assembly GCA_019973895.1). Taxonomy (NCBI): domain Eukaryota; kingdom Viridiplantae; phylum Streptophyta; class Magnoliopsida; order Asterales; family Asteraceae; genus Chrysanthemum; species Chrysanthemum seticuspe. The sequence goes on along the minus strand of BPTQ01000008.1, from coordinate 156,685,782 downwards.
TCAAAGAGGTAAAACGTGAGCTTATACGTATCTTACCAAAACTTCAAAACAAACACAAACACTCCTAAACCATTGTTAGGCGATTGATACCAATTGTAGGACCTTAGATATATCAACCTTATCACAAACCCAACACAAATACCACGTTAAACACAAACAGTAGGCGTAGAGAAATAAGAAAAGAAAGAACTTGGTGACTTGAATGATGTAAACCGTGTATGTTTAGAGAGGTAGAGAGAAGAAAGATGAACACAATAAGTTGTATATTGCTTCAAAGGAAAAACACACACACACACACTCAAGCACACCCCTCAAATGACCATTTGAGGGGTATTTATAGTACAAGACACATGTTGCCCTAAAGGCTTTCCATGGGCTTGGCTTGGGCTTCGTGGACTTGGGTTTGGACATGGGTTACACGCCATTATTCAATGCTAGCTTAACTAAACTAAAGCCCATTTAGCTTAGTCCAATCCACGAGCCCGTTGACTATTCTATCACGATATCTAACACACGTTACAAAGTTCCTAATCGTGAATGACCATCACTTCTAATAAGAATAATCAAGGCTAACAGGTTGATGAAGAAATCCAAAGCAGCGTGTGACAATGTGGGAGGCCACGCTTCTGAAACTCGATGGTGTACAACACTGCAGGCAAAAAAAATTAGAATACCACATTAGCAAACCACATTATGCAAGCATCTATAGGAAAACTAAGACTGAAAAATCTAACATAAAGCTTTACTTCTAAAAGAAAATAGCCATACCTCCTGTGACATAACCAAATGTCTGTCTTTCCTTCATAAACTTGACAAATGGTTTGACTTTTTGCTCAAAAACTCTGCATACTATATCCACCCTATCCGCTGTTGTCAAATGAGGAAAGTGTGCCATGTATCTTTGTATCTCAGGCAACTTTACATTGCACGTGAACGTTATAAAAAATCGTGGATTACCAAGCACCCTGCAAATCGCCAATGCATCCAAATAATGACTGTACATATACCTCGGACCTCCAGTAAACGATGAAGGCAATATAATGTGAGAACCCTCCTGCGACCCATCATGCTCTCCCCTTGAAATCTCATCATAAAGGCCTGACAAAAAATCCCCTAGAATGTCGCTCTGGTGCGTTCTATAAAAATCCATCCGATTCAGTTCTATGCAACAGTATACGCCAACAACGTACTGTTTAAAAAGCCTTCCAGTGCGAAAGAGCAGGTTATAACTGTCATGCCTCGGGTGCAGTTGGTATGCATAGAATGCATTCATCGACACCCGTTTTGGCTCGATGTTTGGATCCGCTGTTCTTAACTTCAGCTTTGTATGATACCCTGGCTGACCATATATATATATATATATATATATATATATATCAGCGGAAACTGCAACGACATGTATGACTTATGGATCTTGTTGATTCTTTTTAGTGGGCCATTCCTGTACTCCAGTATAACATCATAATTCGATTCACTTTCAGGCCCACAGTCAAAGACAATAGCGCCGAGGGTATTTGACAATGGAGCTTCATAACCGCTTGGAGCTTCACCGCTGTAAAGCTTTATCTTAAATTCTGGGACATCATGGTTGACACATTTGTCACGCGTGGTCCTGAATATCTGTACCAGTTCGTTGTGAGCATCTAAGAATTGAATGAGCCCTTACACTATATCTGGGTTCAAATCATGGCCATCTGAGGTTGAAAAATGGCTCAACCTACGTTGGACTTCATCCTGCGTGTCATAGATGTAGAGCTGCAAAAACTTTAGATCATCATTAACCGGGAAAAGTGTACCAATCCGATGGTATATTTGGCTAGAGACTTTAAAAACATATGGCCCTCCACCATTGTTGATTGCATTGTCAACTGTGGCACCGAATGATGTCATTGCAAACATCTGGTTGTATGTTCGTATATTTTCCATAAAGGGACGCTGGCCAAGCAAGTCTTTGATATACTAAGGCGGTTCTGCGTCAGGTTGCATAAAAACTTTACCACCTCCGCAACATGTATGGTATTTAGCTGAAGCATCTGCAAGACGATGGCCTGCAAGCTGCTCGCCACACCAAAAAACAGCATCACAATAACATCATCGCTCAGTACAATCTCCTAGATCATCATACTCAGGGTCAATGCCTGCATTGATCGAGAAACCATAATCAAGTTAAAGACCTGACAATATATGTTTGGGAAAAAGATGAGGCACAGAAAAATGGTAAAAAAAACAGCGGGTACCTTGCATCGTAGAAGGAGATACCTCTTCATCAATTCCGCATGCACTATTATCCGAGCCAGAACGGAGACTGCTGATGAGAGGACGCCGCCGCACAGTCCTCTTATGAGGCTGTCCCACACTCCTATCTCTTTTCCGGCGCTGTGATTCACGGCCAACATTTTCCATGACACCTGTTTGACTATCAACATGTACCCTGGCTGTTGGTAACAAAAGAACCCGCCACAATAAATTAAAGGTAATGTTGGATGCAGAGCATGCACCTAAAAAACAAAAAAACTTACTTTCAGCTGCATTAGGAGTAGACGGTTCACCAGTGCTGTGCCCACCGCTGTCTGAACCCAATCGATCCATAGATGGTGTGGAGGCCTGAGATGGTTGTCTGTTTTTTGGAAAGCTGTTCCGCAAATAAAAACTATCAGATGCAACATCAGTGGGAACATCACCATCAACAGTGGTTCCAGCTGCTGGAAAACGAACGGTTGAAATTCAAAACGAAAACTGCATGCAGAGAGGCCGTTTTTTTAAAAAATGGCACAAATGAAGATAACACCACTGACCTTCGCGCACATGCAAAGGTAGTCGGCCAACATCTTCCTGCACACCATGACATGTGTCAGGGTCATGCACACGGGGTCTAACAACATCACCCGACATTTCTTTCCTTTTTCTACTTTGTTCTGAAGTATCGTCATTGCATGTAGGAAACCCTATTGATAATAAAGAACAGTGCGAAATACTAACTCAGCATTCTATAAGAAACAATAAAAGCGGACACACTGGATCCGAACAGAGGATAGGTAAACCCATCTTCCATTGTATTAGAAGTCATTAGTTGACCACCAAGATGCACACAACCAGATGATTGACACAGGTCAACTGGCCTTTGGCGCTCCTGTTTAGATGGCGTGGCTATTTTTATAAGATTGTGCGCAGATGGGGCATCATCAACACGTAACCCTATTCCAACAAAAAAATACACCATGCCAATGTGGGTGACCAATGATAAACTGGAATACAAAAACAAACCCCAAAAATTTAACAAACCGCATTTGAATAGAGATGAGCAGCACTCACCGCCCATGACATTATGAACCATTGGCTGATTAACGGTGTGCAGATAATTAATTGGGTTAGACACGTTGTTGGCCGTCTGTTTCCTCGGCCTCCCTCTTTTTCTAAACTGCAAAGACCCTGTTCAAAAAAAAGGAAGAATGAAGATGTGATTTATGCATGACAAAGCGGCACACAAAAACAAAGCAACAAAATTTAACAAACCACAGCTGAAAATAGAAGAGCGCAACTCACCTTCCATCATATCAGGAGCCATCGACTGACCTCCAACCTGCTGCGAAGACGCACCGGTGTGCACATGATCTTGTGGGTCAGACGGGTTGTTGGCCGTCTGTTTTCTCGGCCTCCTTCTTTTTCTACACTGCAAAGGAGGTGGCCCATGATCCAAATGCAGACCTGTTCCAATAAAAATAAGATTATACCATGAAGCGATGACAGATTGGAATGTAAAAAGAAACCCAAGAAATTTAACAAAACGCATCCAAAAAGAGATGAGCAACACTCAACGTCCATGACATTATGAACCATTGGCTGATTAACGGTGTGTAGATAATCAATTGGGTTAGACACGTTGCTGGCCGTCTGTTTCCTCGGCCTCCCTCTATTTCTAAACTGCAAAGACCCTGTTCAAAAAAAAATAAGCATGAAGATGTGATTTATGCATGACAAAGCGGCACACAAAAACAAAGCAACAAAATTTAACAAACCACAGATGAAAATAGAAGAGCGCAGCTCACCTTCCATCATATCAGGAGCCATAGCTGACCTCCAACCTGCTGCGAAGACGCACCATCACACATAGGCAAGCCCGGATGAAGCTGTTGCGCTGCACTCTGCACACTCTCCTTTCCAACAACATCTACCCCAAAAAAATCAACATTAGCACGAACATGTTTCAACGGAAAAAATGACAATAAGTGTGGGCACAGGGAAATTAAGCAACAAAAAAAGAATAGCTAACCTGTAGCATCATGAGTCTCTGATACAGCAAACACCGATGACACATATGGTTCACAGGCACACACGTCTGGCGTAATGGTGTTACACATTTGGCACTCAGAACCACCACATGTATTTGGAACATTGTTTTGTATCAGGTTTTGAAGTAAGTGGTCGTGAATACGTTTTGAGCCAGTTATCGGTTTTGAAGTCATAATTATAAACAATAATAGACAGTCCAATTATCAAATCAATAAACAACAGAAAAACCAAAACGACTAACATATTCGAAACAGTTAATGTGAGCAACAAAAGCATTATCAATTGAGGTTTTGCAAAGAGAGCAGGCGCAAAATAAAAAGCCAAACAAAAAAATCAAAAAAAATCAGTGACCATCATTTAAAAAAAAAGGTATAACAAAAAATAAAAAGGAAATAGAAAGCAAGACCTCACCAAAAGAAAAAAATATATTGCTGCACAACATTTAATATGGAGCACATTCAATTGCACCTGACTGTAATAGTAAACCCCAAACCAAACCATAAAACTCATTTACTCACCCCAACACCTAACTATGAGTAACATTTGGACAGCCATAAGCAACATCTAACCACTCTAACTGCGCTTGGGTGTAGCAGTATACCCCAAACCAAACAACGAAACTCGCCTACTGATGAGTGTGCAAATACTCATCATTTTTATACCTTTTAGACTGCAAAAACATCTGAAAACACTTAGAAATGCATCAAAATGATGAAAATATCACAAATAAGTGTTTTTTGTGTTTTAAATGCAAAAATACCAAAATCAGGTGAAAAACGTATCAAGTTTGCATAATTGGCAGTTTTAGTCCCCCAAGTTTCAAAAGTTGTCAAAAATAGTCCCTGGTAAATCAAAACTAAGCAAAATATCATTTAAGGTCCATGGGATTCAAAATTTGTCAAAACAAACCCTTCAAAGTTTAAAAATTACAAAATGACAACTTTAGTCACTCAACTTTGAAAAGTGTCAAAAATAGTCCTCGGATATTTAAAAATGGAAAATTATCAAATATTACCCTTGTACTATTCACATATGGCATAATTGGTCCTTGTGTTATCTTTGGAAAAGTTGCTAATTCAGTCCCTCAAGTTTGGAGAAATTGCAAGAATGGTCCTTGTGTATTAAAACCAAACCGGACCCTTTTATTACCCAATCCCAAACCCAAGCCCAATGCAATACACAAGCCCAAGCCCAATCACTTGAACCATGACCCTTGGACCATGAACCTTGAGCCAGTTCAAAATCCCACTTGACCCTGCCAATATACCATTTTGAACCCTTTCCCTATTATTAAAAATGGGTCAACGAAAGTCAAATACCAGACCCACTGTTCATCTCTCACACGAATCCCGCCAAACCAGATACAACTATCCACCTTGCCTGGTTTTCATTTCCACCTTTCCACCCCACCTTTACACCTGTTTAACCACTCCCTAACACCTCCACATCCTCCCAAAATTCTTTAAATGCAAAAAACTTGCTCAAAGATATTTTGGCGCCAAAAATGACAAATGGACAGTCTTGATGATTTGGAAGGATCCAATGGTTGGAAATAGGTGGGAAGCAATCAGAGGTCGACAAAGAGTTGAAAAGATCTTTATAAAGAAGATAAGAAGCAATGTGGAATGTATCTAGTGTAATCTTTTATTTTCTTAGTCGTTTTAATCAATTTAAGCTTTCCAGTGTAATTTCAACCTTTCAAGTACTTTATTTATCAAGTTCAGGGTATTTCAAACCTTGTTCAATAAGCAATTTCAGTTTATGTTCACGATTTCAGTTTGTGCTATTTTCAAGTTCAAAAATCTCATGTTAGCTTAAAGTTGTTAGTAGTTAATGTTATGGACTCATAAGCTCATATAAGCTCCTCAGAAAGCTTTCTAAAGCTTTTAGAAACCTTAAAACTTTGTTTAGTATCAAAAAGAAAAAAATACCAAAAATACTCAAAAATAGTGAGAAAATCAAAATTCAATGAAAGAATTGATCAAGAAGCTGGAGCAGGGTTGATTTTGGATTGCCCTTGGTTTAGTGCTTCTTCGGAAGCTATAGGTTGTGTCATTGGCTCTTGGTTCTCAGTTTTGAGCTTGGAATCAATTTGTAAGCTTATTTCTTGATTTTGGTTATTCACTGTAGAAGTTCTTATCTCTGCTTATCTTTGTATATTTATGCTTATTTAGTATTGTTAAGATAAGTTATTGCTTAAAATAGCCTGCTTGTTCATTAATTTCCTTAGTTGCTTTGTTTTCACTTTTTCACTATTAAAACTGCATAATAGTAATCTATATGTTTTTGTTGTTACTGTTGATGTTTATATGCTTAAATCAGCTTATTATATCATTAAATGTTCTTATGAATCAGTTTCATGGCCTAAATCAGTGTTAAGCTTTGAAAAGTTTCATAACAGTCTTCTATAGGGTTGCTTGGATTTGTTTTGTTAACTGTGAAAGAGGTTGTAAAAGCCTTTGTTCTTGCTTGTTCTATGTCTTATTAGCATCTAATAACTCATTGCAACAATAAAATCCAGACCTCACTTGTTAAAAAGTCAAAATTACCTTCATTTTCACCTTGTTAGTTAACTGTTAGGATTTAGCTTGTCAAATTCATCATAGTAGCTTATAATTTGGTCACATAGCTTAATTTCATCTTATTTTAGGTTAATATAACATAATCAGTTAGTAGGATCAATCACAAGTTCATTTTAGTCAACTTTTTAGTATAACTTAAAAAGTCAAATTTTCAGTTTAGTCGTTTTTGAATAAACTAGATAATTTTATATAGGATTTAATATTAGCTTTCAAAATCTGTGCTTTTGGGATATTAAAATTTAGTTGCTCATCTTAATCAGAGTATTTTTTATAATTTCTAGTTAACTTATTAAACAACTTATTTCTTATCTTCTTTTAAGCCTTTTCTAAAAATGTGTCCTGTGCACAGTTGAGCTAGCTTCTTCATAAGCTTGTCAAAAGCTCATTAGTGAGTCTCAGCTTGTGTGCCTTAGCTTTTTGTGAAGCTTATCCACCCATCTCTTTATTTCAGTGCTTAATCTCCACTTTATAGCTTATTTAATAGGGCTGCAAGTAGCTTTTAGTTTGTCCCATTTCTGTATACACTAAACTACTCAGTGATTTACAAGCCTTTTCACAAGCTTGTCATAAGCTTATTAGTGAGCCATAGTGTGTGAGCTTGGACTTTTTGAAAAGCCCACCAGCCCATCTTACTACCTCAGTGCTTATTTTTGGCTTTGGAGCTTTTGCCCCTAGCTAATTTTGGCCTACAAAAACTGTGTAGGACTGTTTGGTAGATAGGTTTAGTTAAAGTGCTTATTTGCTTATTAAAAGCTTATCAGCATGATTCTCTGTGCCTTTTAGCTTAATATAAGTAGCTTTAGCCTGTTTGTATCTTATTTCACCTTTGGTTCCAACTGTGAAGCTTGTTTGAGCTTAAAAACATCAAAATAAGCCATAAGCTCAACTGTTTAGATAATAAGCTTCCAAACTGCTTATTTTTAAGTTTCAAAATTTTTGTCTTTATTAAAGTTGCTTATTTTAAGTATTTAAATAGTTTTCAAAAAGAAAAATCACAAAAACATCATTTTAAAAATAGTGATAGCGTTTATTTAATAGAAATTAGCTTTTTAATTTTTCTTTTAAGCTTATTATTAAGCACTTTCAGTTTTTATAATTTTCTTAGCTTTCTGTCATCATAGGATATTTATAGAAAAAATTTCAGAATTTTCTTAGCTTGTTTAGTATTTATTAGAATTTAAAATAATTAAAAATTATTAAATAATTAATAATAAATAAATAAAATGCATAAAAAATATATTTTCAGTTTTAAAATTAGTTTTCTAATATTTTAGATTTTTCTTAGTTAAAATTTCAATTTTCAAGTCAATTTTATATTTTCTTGTATTTAAGTGTATTTTAAATAATTAATAAATAGTAATTAATTAATAATAAGTAGATAAAAAGTCTAAAAAATATATTTTCAATTTTAAAATAAGTTTTATAATATTTTAGATTTTTCTAAGTCATAATTTAATTTTTCTAGCCTTATTTCATATTTTATTATATTTTAGGGTATTTTTAAATAGTTAAAAATAGTTTTTAAATAATAATAATTAAATAAATAGTTATATAAATAATTTTAATTTTCCAATAATTTTATTTTATTATTAGGATTGTAAAAATATCATTTTCATATCCATAGGTGTTTTATTCTTTTAAATTTACGTTTTATTTTATACGTTTACGTAGAATTAAGTAAACGTACGTGTTCACGTTTGTTTAAATCTGATTGTTGTGCTTTATAGTTCTGTATCCAAATACCATTCCAATCAATCAGTAGTGTAGTTACCAATCAAAATCCTTACAGATCATTATCCTTAGTGATCATTCTATTTCTAAAACGTTTTCAAACACCATTAATCCTCCGTAGGACTTAACGACCCGGGAATCCACTATATTCCAAGGGAAATTGCATTGGTTTTAGACTGTTTGAATTTTATTACGGTTGACCATTCACAAGTGGTTGACTTGTGTAATAAACTTGACAGTTTGAAGCGAATCAAATTTTGGCGCCGCTGCCGGGGAGGCTGTAAGCGTGTTTTAAACATTTTCAGATCCATTCTTGCACATATACCACCTTTTGTAAACAGTTTTTTTTAAGTTATCAAAAAGTTCATTAACACTTTTCCTAAAGTGTTAACAACACCAAAAAAAATATATATATAAAACAACAAAAATCGTAACGTTTTCTATCTTGTATTTTCTTTAAGGTGATTCTTAAAGCGGTACGATTTGGTTAAACGAGACGATTCCAAAAATATTTTCCAAAAGTGTTTAAACCCTTAGCACAAATCCATACCTACGTCTTTTTAGTGGTACTTAATAAATACATAAAAATCAACCACTGCAAACCAAGGCAGAACACCTACCAACTGGGGGTGTGAACATTAATAAGTTCCCAATCTTAAAGATCGAAACTTACCTTTGTGTCCTTATGATTTGGTGTACCTTTTTCAAAGAAGCCATTTCATTTGTGATTATTGGTTTAAGTTCACTTGTCGTTTTGCCTCGCATTTGTTTTTGAAAGCTGATTTTTATACTTAGTGCATGCGCACTCGTTCTTCCAGCTCTACAAGTCCACTTTCAGAGCTTGTAAGTATTCCTCGTAGACGTAGAGGACGTTCTGCTCCTTCAGCCGTGACTGAGGAACGTCTAGCACCACCACCCCCTGTCGTAATGGCAGAAGATAAACCGATGAATGAGCTTCTCCAAGCACCCATCGAGGGTTACGGAGATGCCATTGTTGTTCCAGCCATAGTGGCTGATACCTTCGAGCTCAAAACCGGGTTGCTTAATCTGGTAACCCAAAGCCAATTTTATGGTTTTGAGCGGGATGACCCTCATGCACATATTCGTTGGTTCAACAAGATTGCATCAACCATCAAATACAAAAATGTCCCACATGAAGCAATTAAGCTTCTTCTATTCCCATTCTCTCTAGAGGGACAAGCCCGGAATTGGCTTGAGAAACAACCCCCTCGTTCCATTGAGACATGGGAGGATTTAGTCACTAAGTTTGTTAACGAATTCTATCCTCCATCCCGAACTACAAGTCTTAAGAATGAGATAATGAAATTTGCTCAAAGATTTGATGAATCATTCGGTGAGGCATGGGATCGTTACAAAGAGTTGCTCCGCAAGTGTCCGCATCATGGTTTTACCGAGTTAATGCAAATGGATACTTTCTACAATGGTCTGAACCAAACTAACCAAGACTCTTTAAATGCCTCCGCGGGAGGTAATTTCCTGAGCAAGACCACAAAAGAAGCCTTGCAAATCATAGAAAACAAGTCCCAGGTCCGCCCTTTCCGAACAAAGACATATCAGCCTCAGTCTAATGCAGGACCTTCTACTTCATCTCACGTGAGTACATCTAGCACCGATGCTAAGATTGACAAACTCACGGATATTGTTTAGGCTTTGGTTCTTGCTAACCAAAAGAAAGTCACTTTCACACAGACACCATCACATGGTGAAGTGAAGAAAGTCGAGGTCTGTGTTACTTGTGGTGGCCCTCATGCATACTACAACTGTACTGCCACCGATGGTAGTCCGTTTGAAGCCAATGCTATAGCCGGTACTTCACATCAGGGAGGTAATCAATACCGTCCTCAAAATGAACCAAATTACCGTGCTAATACTTATCAAGGACCACCCCGGTTTTAACCAGAATCCTAACATACAAAACCGGAATCAGAACCAACCTAGAATGAACCAAGGTTATCAAAACCAAGGTAATTTCTATCCCGGACCAAATCAAGGTTTCCAACATCAAGGAAACTTTAATCAAAACAATTTCAATCGAGGGAATCAATTTCATGGAAATGTGAATCCTAACCAAGGAAATTTTCAAAATCAAGGCCCTAATCCGAACAATAGAGGCCAGAATTTTCCTAATCAAACTCAAGCCATTGTTCGAACCGGACCATCATCTGATGAGTTATTGAAGCAATTCATGAAATCCCAAGATGAAATGAACAGTTTGTTGGTCAGTCAGATCGCTGATCTAAAGAAGTCTTTAAATGATCAACCCTTGGGCTCAGGAAAACTTCCAAGCAACACGATCGCTAACCCGAGGGGCGACGCAAAGGCGATCACAACCAGAAGTGGTGTTTCATACAATGGACCCGGTATTCCTACTACCTCTTCTTCTTCTCTCCCGAAGGTAGTGGAAAGTGAACCTGAGGCAACAAAGGACAAGGAACTTCCTACTAATAACGGAGGTACCAACGATGTGCATCCTCAAGTTGTCCCGAAACCCAAATCCAATCCAGGAGTTGTTTTTGAACCTCCAGTAGCTCCCGTTGAAAACCCCAAATCCAAAACTTCTATTCCTTACCCATCACGTTTGAATGAGCAAAAGCTCCGCGAAAAAGCCAGTCATCAAATGGACAAATTTTTTCAAATTTTCCAAGAAATACATTTTGACATAAGCTTTGCGGATGCTATCATGCTGATGCCCAAGTTTGCATCAACTCTCAAACACATGTTAAGCAACAAGGAAAAATTGTTTGAAATGGCTAAAACTCCTCTGAACGAGAACTGCTCAGCAGTTCTGTTAAAGAAGCTTCCCGAGAAGCTTGGAGATCCTGGAAAATTTCTCTTACCTTGTGTATTTCCAGGAATGGTTGAATGCTTTGCCTTAGCCGATCTTGGTGCAAGCATCAATCTGATGCCTCTTTCAGTATGGAAGAAACTTTCTCTTCCGGACCTTACTCCTACATGCATGACTCTCGAGCTTGCAGATCGTACAATATCCCGTCCACTTGGCATTGCCGAGGACGTATTTGTGAAAGTAGGAAAGTTCCATTTTCCAGCTGACTTTGTGGTTGTAGATTTCGATGCCGATCATCGGGTTCCTCTCATTGTTGGACGAGGATTCCTGAGAACGGGTCGTGCTCTCATTGATGTATTTGAGCAAGAAATCACATTACGTGTAGGTAATGAAGCTGTCACCTTTAACCTTGATCAAACTTTGAGGTACTCCGCAAACTATGATTCTGAGTCGGTTAACCGAATAGATATCATTGATGTTGCTTCTGAAGAGTACTCTCAAGAAGTTCTTGGTTATAATCATAATTCTTCGAGTGATAATCTCACTCATTCATCTCAACCCATCATTGCCAATTCTACTTGTCACACGCCCAAATTACCTGTTTTGCAGCGGAATGGAATTCCTGGGGATTGACTGTCATAGCATCACAATCACAGTTATATTGAATGACCTAAAGTGTCGTTTGAAAAGAACATCGTTTGATTTATTAAAACAATCAGAGTTTACAAAGTAGGTCCCAAATGTAAATCAACTTGTGCGGAAATCAGTTTGTTACAATACAAACGATGTTTTAAAGTACGTAAAACCCAAGTGAGACGCGTCGTCATCGCGACTCCATGATGTGTCCAAATGCAAGCCATGAAGTGAATGCCTTAGAAACCTGAGATAAAAACATGCTAAAAGTGTCAACACAAAGGTTGAGTGAGTTCATAGAGTTTGTTTTGAAATGTAAAGCCTTCCAAAATCGTTTATGCAGCAAAGGCATTGTAAATCCACTCAGTTCCAAGTTCCGCCCATACAAAACTTGCAACCTGTGTGTTCACAACCCATTGCCAAAGTGTAATATAGTTTATGTTCAAGCCCACATCGTCAAATGAATTCACATAATAGTGCCTAACTTAATGTATCAATAGTTACTTGATATAACAAATATGAGTGTTGATCAAATCGTTCCAAGACCGTTAGTCCATGATTGTACCAAGTACATGAATATACCAAGTCCGTTAGCCCAATGTTATACCAAGGCCATTAGCTCAATGAATATACCAAGACCATTAGCTCAATGAATATACCAAGACCATTAGCTCAATGAATATACCAAGACCATTAGCTCAATGAATATAATATGGAAGTTCTAAGTGTGGCAAAACTGTTACTACGCATGACTAAGCATTCAGTTCAGTTAAACATGTAGTTTCAAATAATCATGATAGTTATGAAAATAATTGAGCATGTATCTCCCCCAGAAAACAGAAGCGTAGTAAGGTGGTTCACTCAAGGTATCGGGGATGAAAATGAACAAAAGTATTTACAAAACCCCCTCTATGTACGAGTTAATAAAAGTATTGATAGTACTAATAAAC
>BPTQ01000008.1:156574212-156655062 GCA_019973895.1 Chrysanthemum seticuspe | reverse complement strand
GTGTGTTCGGTTCTATTAAGCTCATCTGTGAGCCCCACTAGGTGAGCTTGGGCTTTTTGGAAAGCCAACCAGATGTTCTTGCTACTACAAATTTTAGATTGGGCTTTTGAGCTTATTTGATAAGTTCTTTTGGTCCTTATTTGAGACTGCAGGGGTGTTTGGCTTAGCTGTTTATCTGAGTAAAGCTTATGAGCTTTTGTGAGCTTATTGGCCAAACTCAGTTAACAAGCTTGTTCATATTTGCTTATATACATTGTACAAACTTATCTTTTCTTTCTTTTTCAGTGTGGAGCTTGTTACAGGCTCCTTGAAGCCTCAATTCCATCCAAGTCAAGCCTTTGGCTTGACTGTCTAAACCACAAGTTCACACTTTGCTCATTTGAGCTTTTCCAGTGCACACACATGTTTATACTTGGCTATTTGGCTTGTGTGCATGCTTCTTTTGCTTTTTGTCTCAATTATATAGCTTTTTCAAGCTTGTTTATAGCTTGAGCTCCAACAGTCAAGCTAAAAGCTCAACTGTTGGACTCATAAGCTATTGTATGGCTTATTTTTAGATTGTAAAGTTTTGTTTTCATTAATCATGTATAATATCAGTATAAATTTAGTTTCAGAAAAAGAAAAGCTAAAAAGAACCACTTTAATGGTAAATAATTAATAATATGTTTCTCCTACTGCTATGAATTTGCTGGTTTAGCGACAATTATGCAACAGAAATAATGTCACTAACAGATTTGGGAGGAAGGAGCAACCTGTTTAGTAACAGTTTAGTGACAGATTATGTGTCGCTAATCACCATGGGAGGAAGGAGGCATCAAATTTGCAACCGATTAGCCACAGTTTAGTGACAGAAAAAGTGTTGCTAATTGATATGGGAGGAAGGAGAATGCAAGGTTAGAATAATTGTGTAAAAAATACATTTTCAGTTTTAAAAATTATTTTATAATATTTTAGATTTTTCAAATTCTTTATTTCATTTATTTAAGTTAATTTTAGATTTTATTATTATTTAATTCATTATTAAATACATTTAATTCATTTTTAATTTATATTAATTAATTTAATAGTGTAAAAATTTATTTTTATTTTCTAATAATTTTCTTATCTTTTTAGGATTCTAAAAATATAATTTTCACATTTGTGGGAGTTGTATTGGACTGAATTCACGTTTTTATTTTGCACGTTTACGTAAAATTTAGTAAACGTAAGTTTTTAGATTTTAATCGGTAAACAATTGTAAAAATAGAATTAAAATGACTTCAAATTTTTATAAGTTTTAATTTCTTAGTATAATTATTTATTTTCCTTTTCCTATTTTATTTTGTTTGTGTAATTATTACATATGTAAATATGTATTTGTTGTTTTATTTTTTAAGTTTTCTTATACTTTTAATATTTGTAAATTATAGTTTAATATTTTAATTTTATTTAATTTGCATTTAAGTAGCCTAGACATGCAAATCTCTATTATAGTTATAATCGTTTTGTTTTTAAACGTTTACGTTTTAGTAACGTACGTTTGTATATCTTTTACGTTTTTAGGTTTCTGATTGTACGTTTTTAACGATATAGCTGTGACAGAGCTATTACTATTCACATTCCTAGTGTTAGTCAATCAGATTCCTGTTTTTGTACATTCTTGATCATATCATTTTATCCCAGTCGTTGTATTCAGGATATCACACCTCACCAGGACATAAACGATCCAAGGATATTTTAATCTTTGGTAAACAACCATTTCTCTCCCGGGCTGTCGCCCTTTTATCATCTGTTACGGTTGACCGTTCACAAGCGGTTGATAAGTGTGACGGAGAAATAAAAGAAGGTAGTTCGGGAGGAATCAGGGATATTAAAATTTAGTTGCTCATCTTAATCAGAGTATTTTTTATAAGTTCTAGTTAGCTTATTAAACAGCTTATTTCTTATCTTCTTTTAAGCCCTTTTCTAAAAATGTGTCCTGTGCACAGTTGAGCTAGCTTCTTCATAAGCTTGTCAAAATCTCATTAGTGAGTCTCAGCTTGTGTGCCTTAGCTTTTTGTGAAGCTTATCCACCCATCTCTTTATTTCAGTGCTTAATCTCCACTTTATAGCTTATTTAATAGGGCTGCAAGTAGCTTTTAGTTTGTCCCATTTATGTATACACTAAACTACTCAGTGATTTACAAGCCTTTTCACAAGCTTGTCATAAGCTTATTAGTGAGCCATAGTGTGTGAGCTTGGACTTTTTGAAAAGCCCACCAGCCCATCTTGCTACCTCAGTGCTTATTTTTGGCTTTGGAGCTTTTGCCCCTAGCTAATTTTGGCCTACAAAAACTCTGTAGGACTGTTTGGTAGATAGGTTTAGTTAAAGTGCTTATTTGCTTATTAAAAGCTTATTAGCATGATTCTCTGTGCCTTTTAGCTTAATATAAGTAGCTTTAGCCTGTTTGTATCTTATTTCACCTTTGGTTTCAACTGTGAAGCTTGTTTGAGCTTAAAAACATCAAAATAAGCCATAAGCTCAACTGTTTAGATAATAAGCTTCCAAACTGCTTATTTTTTAAGTTTCAAAATTTTTGTCTTTATTAAAGTTGCTTATTTTAAGTAGTTAAATAGTTTTCAAAAAGAAAAATCACAACATCATTTTAAAAATAGTGATAGCGTTTATTTAATAGAAATTAGCTTTTTAATTTTTCTTTTCAGCTTATTATTAAGCACTTTCAGTTTTTATAATTTTCTTAGCTTTCTATCATCATAGGATATTTATAGAAAAAATTTCAGAATTTTCTTAGCTTGTTTAGTATTTATTAGAATTTAAAATAGTTAAAAAGTATTAAATAATTAATAATAAATAAATAAAAAGCATAAAAAATATCTTTTCAGTTTTAAAATTAGTTTTCTAATATTTTAGATTTTTCTTAGTTAAAATTTCATTTTTCAGGTGAATTTTATATTTTCTTCTATTTAAGTGTATTTTAAATAATTAATAAATAGTAATTAATTAATAATAATAAGATAAAAAGTCTAAAAAATATATTTTCAATTTTAAAATAAGTTTTATAATATTTTAGATTTTTCTAAGTCATAATTTTATTTTTCTAGCCTTATTTCATATTTTATTATATTTTAGGGTATTTTTAAATAGTTAAAAATAGTTTTTAAATAATAATAATTAAATAAATAGTTATATAAATAATTTTAATTTTCCAATAATTTTCTTTTATTATTAGGATTGTAAAAATATCATTTTCATATCCATAGGTGTTTTATTCTTTTAAATTTACATTTTATTTTATACGTTTACGTAGAATTAAGTAAACGTACGAGTTCACGTTTGTTTAAATCTGATTGTTGTGCTTTATAGTTCTGTATCCAAATACCATTTCAATCAATCAGTAGTGTAGTTACCAATCAAAATCCTTACAGATCATTATCCTTAGTGATCATTCTATTTCTAAAACGTTTTCAAACACCATTAATCCTCCGTAGGACTTAACGACCCGGGAATCCACTATATTCCAAGGTAAATTGCATTGGTTTTAGACTGTTTGAATTTTATTACGGTTGACCATTCACAAGTGGTTAAATTGTGTAATAAACTTGACAGTTTGAAGCGAATCACCTACTCAACCCAAAATGTAACCATAAACAACATTTCAAGCAGCATAAGCAACGCACAACTACTCTAAGCCCTAAATATAAGAAAGGCATAATAAATAAACCTAAAATAACGCACAAACCAACCTAAACACAGCATACCATAACCACCATAAAGACCAACTAAAATAAACTCTAAAGAAAGGAAAAAAAATATCAAACCTCTAATCGTTTCTCCCAAATCAAGAAATATGCAATTAGGTTTTATGATAATCAAGGATTGAAATTGGTAACCTTACCTTCAGATTTACCAAACACAACAGATATATGGACCAAAAGAAAGTTACCACTGTAGGCAAAACCATGTGGCCAACGGAGATCCACAAAATGGATAAAAATATTGCTTCCGTGGTACGAATCACTGTAACCCTCTCACCAACCAGCATACGAACACGCAAAGATGTTTAGTTGAATCAAGGCACGGGAGGTTTCTTCCCAGGAAATATACCCAGGCGGATCCAAACGAGCGGGTCTACCAAATGGGGCTCCAACCAAAAGGACCGGCAAAAAAAGCCACGTAATATTTTTTCTATTTTTGCACTGTAGATAGGGATCCCAACAAATGTAAAATAGTATAATTTGATATAATAATGAACATGGACCCGGATACTAATTCTAGTTTAGATGATTTGCACACAAATAAATATAAGTATGGTGGTTCTCTCACTTTGGTTCAAAATAGATAGGAAGTCTTCCAATAATTGTCAAAGTTCAACGATTTTCGGTAAACTTCTTTATTTAAGTTATCCTTGCTTCAAAAATACTAGTCGCGTCGCAACGCGTATTTTAAAATAAATATTAATTGCATCAAAAGTATAAAGTGATGCATATGAGTTGTATCTAATGAAAATCTATCTGCAGTGGTGGCTATTCGGTCGGCGAACGGGCGATCCAGCCGGTCGATTGACCACTGTGGATAGCCAAAGCTTTGGAATTAAATTGATCGTTTTATTTTTAAGTGTTTGACATACTAGCTTTATTATATTGTATATTGTTGTAAAATGGTTATATATTTTAATGAATGAGTAATTTAAATATTGTATTAAATGTATGTGTTAAATAGTGTTTTGTTAGTTGTATTTGTGCTTTAAATAATTGTACAATAAGTTAATAAAGTTGTATTTTTGAATAAGTGGTGTTTTAAAAAGAGTATTAATTATGTGTCTAAAATTGATGTGTTTGTGTATTAAATTGTTGTAAAGTATGCATTCTATTATACTAGCAGGGCACCCGCGCGATGCGGCGGCGGATACCCTGAAATAAAAAAATTCAATAAATCATGCTTTATAATCTGAAACGTTTTATTTGACGATAAATTTGCGGATGCCAAAAGTTTCATGTCGCATATTTCAACTCTTTAGAATATCAAGTAATGAAACGTTTTAGTAGGGTACCCACGCGTTGCGATGACGGGTATCAAGTAATAAAATTTTCGGCAAAAAATGTTTTCAATTTTTTGTTTTCTCTTACAATAACTTTACCAATAGCGAAAACATAATGAGTTTGAGTAACTTTAAAAAAAAGTGATGGATAATATCAAACTAATTCATATAAAAACAATTAAAAGTGGCGTTATTTTGCGTTGCGGTAGTCAATAATGTTATGGGGTTATGGTCAAATTAGTTGATAGTGGTCCATAGTCACAAGTAAGTAGAAACATTTTTTTTATGAAATATATATATATATTTTTGAACATGTTTGTATCATTAATATTGTTTATTACATTTGTCTCATATAGATAAAAGATATAAATAAAAGAGTACTTATAATGTATACATCTTGTAAAGTATATATTTATGAAAAAATGTTTGAATCATTAATATTGTTTATAACACTTGTCCCACATAGATAGAAGATATAAATAAAAGAATGCTTATAATGTAAAGAAAACTTACATGTTTAAGCAATCATTAGAGTTATCCATGAAAATTATAATAAAAAATATACTAATATATTAATCATTGAATTAGCACTTAGCACTTTGCACATTTGCATCATTTGTCTTAAAAAAATTGTCCCGACTTTTACAAAAAATCGTTTTTTACTTTTGTGGTTAATTTTATTTAAAATAATTCAAAATTTATTTAGATTGGTTCTCGAAACACTCTTACGATATAATAATAGTTTTGGAACTTTGTAGTTTTGCATGCATTTTAAAATCATATTCATTTATATGTGCATTTTTGCATTAAAACTAAACTAATTCAAAAAGAAATAATAAATGAACCATTAAAATGTTGTGGAAGATAAATTAGTAAAAGCTATTTATTTTGTACATTATGCATTAAAATTTGTAATGCTTAAAAATCACATTAATGACATCTTAAAAAAATTTAGTAGAGAGGGTCATCCCTCCATTATAAGTAGTATAAATATAGATATAGATATGTGTAATATGTATAAAATCAAATATATCACTTGAGAATTTACATCTTTGCATCATTTGTCTTAAAAAAATTGTCCCGACTTTTACAAAAAACCGTTTTTTACTTTTGTGGTTAATTTTATTTAAAATAATTCAAAATTTATTTAGATTGGTTCTCGAAACACTCTTACAATATAATAATAGTTTTGGAACTTTGTAGTTTTGCATGCATTTTAAAATCATATTCATTTATATGCGCATTTTTACATTAAAACTAAACTAATTCAAAAAGAAATAATAAATGAAGCATTAAAATGTTGTGGAAGATAAATTAGTAAAAGCTATTTATTTTGTACATTATGCATTAAAATTTGTAATGTTTAAAAAACACATTAATGACATCTTAAAAAAATTTAGGAGAGAGGGTCATCCCTCCATTATAAGTAGTATAGATATGTGTAATATGTATAAAATCAAATAAATTATCACTTGGGAATTTACATCTTTGCATCATTTGTCTTAAAAAAATTGTCCCGACTTTTACAAAAAACCGTTTTTTACTTTTGTGATTAATTTTATTTAAAATAATTCAAAATTTATTTAGATTGGTTCTCAAAACACTCTTACGATATAATAATAATTTTGGAACTTTGTAGTTTTGCATGCATTTTAAAATCATATTCATTTATATGTGCATTTTTGCATTAAAACTAAACTAATTCAAAAAGAAATAATAAATGAAGTATTAAAATGTTGTGGAAGATAATTAGTAAAAGCTATTTATTTTGTACATTATGCATTAAAATTTGTAATGCTTAAAAAACACATTAATGACATCTTAAAAAAATTTAGGAGAGATGGTCATCACTCCATTATAAGTAGTATAGATATAGATAGATTGTGTTTGAGATGGTTGTATTTTATGCATATTTTTTTGTATTGCTAGATTTTATATAATTTAGTTTTAAAAATATTTCCAGCTTTATTAGATAGTGAGATAAGATAACTTATATTTTAGGTTCTAAAAAATTAAAAATGAGCAAACTTTTGTTGATTCACCATCAAAACTTAAAGTAGAATATTTTTTCTTGGGTGGTTTGCGTGGCGTGACTACGGTTAAATCTTTCTTAATCAAACGGCTATGCCACGTTATAGAAAATAATACTACTATAAATCACTTGTTTTCTAGAAAATTGAATAAAACCGAAATAGTAGTTGAGTTGTTGTGTGGATTGATATTGACTATTAGTTTCAAACTTTCAAAGAAGCAATGCAGTGTGTTTGATGCAATTGGTTGACCCTTTTGCCTTGTAAATTACTTTGCCAACAATAAAAAGAAACTTCTTATAGGTGCATATCACAATCAGAGATGTATGATCTTTTGGAGAAAAAATCAGATTACATAACACAGAAATAACTTGCTTAATGGTTATATAGTCTTCTTTTATCTGATCAGTTGCCATATAGTACGTTTATTATCCTCTTGTTGTCACGAATGATTCATTTATGTTGTATACAACGATTAGATCAGTCGGTTTTCGAGAAGGGTCATTTAAGGTATCCTAACTACCATCACGCACTTACTTTACCAGGATAAAAATCATTTAAAAAAAAAAAAAAAAAAAACTACAATCAACCATTTTAATGAAAAGCTAACTGATTTTTTTTTTTAATCAAATAGGTGAAATATCAACCAAGTTATATATGACATTTACAAAGAGGTGAACGGCAAACGGGCAATAAGTTGCGCCGTTAGCCTTTTTTGAATAGCAAAACTAATTATTTTGAAAACTATATTTATGGATTTAGGTGTTATAATATTACTATACATAACCTCAAAACGGATCTATGTTTCAACTACGGGGGGCCTATGCCCCCCATGGCTAGCTGAAAAAGTTATAATTTTAGTGTAATTTTTTAAAATTTTTGACATTTTTTCGAAAGTGCCCCCCATATACTAAAACCCAACATTCAACAATCTGAAGCCTTATACATCCTTTATATCTAAGTAAAAATGCTCGATTTATCATTACAATCTTAGTTTTTTTTCTTTCGCATTTTGTTGCTCTTGTAAAAAAAAAATAATTGCCCCCCACATCCTATTTTCCTGGTTCCGTCAACCCGTTGAACTCTATTGAGGAACTTCAATGCCTCAGGTGCAAGGAAACCAAAAGTATCAGACGCGAAAGGGATAAAAACATGTTGATTTTCAATGCCGCTTTCTCGTGTTTTGCCACTTTGTACGAAGCGGCTTTCAAAGCAGCTTGCGCTACTGTAAAACCCCGACTGCTCAAACCCACGAGAGGAGAAACCCCAGTTAGATCCACACACGCATGTCTCATCAACCGGAAATAAAGGAATAATAAGGCGATACTTAAAGATAGTGTGGAAAACTAGAAGGGAGGGTTGAATAGTTTTGCCGATTTTAAGTTAGTTTCAAAAACTTTAGATTCGATGTTAAGTGAAATCGTATGGATGAAGAGAAAATATATATCTAAAAGTAATGCAAGTAAAGAAAGCAAGTAAAGTAAATGATAGAAATGACACAACCGATTTATAGTGGTTCGGCTACAAGGACACCTTCCTTGCCCTACTCCACTCCCCGAGTCACCTACTCGAGAGTTCAAGCACTATGTCAAAAACTCCTTCAACTCGGCGGAGAAGCCTTCACAACGTCGCTTACACTTTTTCCGGTACAAAGCTAAATACCGAGTCCTTAACACGGAGGACCAAACCAACACTACTATAACACAACAAATATGTGAAATATGAAATACAAGATCTTTGCTACAGAAATTGTTAATACAAATAAGCCGTAAAAACGTTTATTAATATTTTACGACCCTTCAATGTTTTGTCGATAACAAATGTAAAATCATTTTAACGAAACAAATAAAATACGTAAATGGTTTGAGCCAATAGTTTTCTAACACACTTACATTTTCACATAAAACACTAAAACAAGTATAAGTGATTTTATGACTTAATAATATATATGAACAACAACTAGTGTTTACATATTGGACAAATATATACATAACTGGTATGTATTATAATGGGTAAAAACTACAACCCATGGAACATATCCATAACCCATGGTATTGACCCATACCCATTTGACTAGTGCATTGCATCTATTAGATACATTATATCTAATGAAATATCCATGGACCAACCCATAACCCATGACACATGACCCATAACCAAAAAACCCATGAGCAAAGAGGAGCGTCCCACGGATCCCTAGCTTTACACTAGACGGATCCCTTAAGGGAGGGATCCGTGGGATCCGTGGAACAGTAGACATTTTCTCTCTATAAATAGTGAGCCATTTCTTCATTGTTTCTCACCCCTTTCTCACATACTTTCTCTTTGAGTTAAAAACTCTCTAACCCCAGATCCAAGTGATCTATGTATGTAGTTTTGTTTTTGTTTGATCCTCTAGGTTCCTCTTAAAGGCAAGATCACCACCTTTGAAGTCAAGT
Source organism: Chrysanthemum seticuspe (assembly GCA_019973895.1). Classification (NCBI taxonomy): domain Eukaryota; kingdom Viridiplantae; phylum Streptophyta; class Magnoliopsida; order Asterales; family Asteraceae; genus Chrysanthemum; species Chrysanthemum seticuspe. The sequence continues at coordinate 156,645,576 of BPTQ01000008.1, read as the reverse complement.
AAGCTCAAGTCCATGAGTTGCCATACTTCCTCATCATCAAGATTACTGTAGTTCTCTTGTTGATGGTTCTTTTCTTTCTCCTAAGAAGTGTAGTGTTGAAGACATTTGTGAAAGATGTCTCAAGAGTCAAGACGAAGACATTAGTGAAGGGTGTCGATCGTTCGTATTATAAGCACCTGTGAAGGGTGCTTAGAAGTCAAGACTAGAGGCATTAGTGAAGGGTGCCTAGAAGTCAGGACACAAGACATTAGTGAAGGGTGTCTTAAAGATCGAGTCAAAGGCATTTGTGAAATGTGCCAAAGGTGTACATTCGATATGGTGTGATTCGATGTACAAGATAGATTAGTATTGGGTCAAAGGATAGTATTATCCTTGTTGATATTATTATAAGGAGTAGATCTCCTTTGGGGTTAGGTGATCGGTGTAGTGTTGGGTAGTAGTTCCTCCATTGTAATGGAACTCGGTATCTAGCCTAGTACCGGATAAAGGGTAGGCGACGTTGTGATAGGATTGGTTCTCGTTGGTGAAAAGGACCCGGTATCTAGCCTTGTACCGGATAAAGTGTAGGCAACATTGTGAAGGTTTCTCCACCATAAGGAGTCGGTGTTGTGTAGTGATTACGAACTCTCGAGTAGGTGACTCGGGGAGTGGAGTAGGGCAAGGAAGGTGTCCTTGTAGCCGAACCACTATAAATACTCGCGTTGTGGTTTTGTGCTTCTTACGCTTTATCTTTTCATAACATATTTATATTTCTATATGTTTGTTTATCAACATCCAACACACAACCAAATAGATTGACATAAGTCGATCTAAATAGTTTAAAACGAGTTTTAATTGGTAAAACTATTCAACCCCACCTTCTAGTTTTCCACAGAAATCTTGTGGAGGAACAAATCAATCAAGGACCCCTTGCTTGGATGACTTGTAGAATGCTCGTGATCTCACATTAGAGAAGGAACTATATGAGAATCACAACAAAAGAAAGAAGACTTGCTCTCTAAATCAAGTGATCTTAGGTTAGAAGAATGTAAGAATATATGAGAGAGTTTGTAAGAAGAGGGGTGAGTTACAATGAAGAAATGACTCTTTATTTATAGGAAATTTCTTGCTACTGTTGCACAGATACCACGGATCCCTTGCCCGAGGGATTCTTCTAGTGTAACTTGAGGGATCCGTGAGACGCTCCTGTTTGCCCATGGGTTTTTGGGTTATGGGTCATGGGTCCTAGACTTTGGACCATGGGTATCTAAGTAGATACAATGTATCTAAAAGATGCAACGCATCTAGACTATGGGTTATGGGTTAACTCCATGGGTTATGGATATGCTACATGGGTATGGGTCATGGGTTGTGGTTTTTACCCATCCTAATAACTATTATAATAAATGAATTATTACAACATTTTCTATTAAATGACTATATATGTAAATGCTTTACAAAAATAACATGTATCCTTATAATTTTACTTATGATAACATTATATTTGTTATCAACAAAACACAAAGAGACCGCTAAATATTAATAAACGCTTTTATGGTTTATTTGTATTAACAATCTCCCCCTTTTTGTTGATGACTAAACATAATGTTATGATGAGTAAAACTAAAGATTAGATGTATGTTTTGAAAGTATAAGTTTTACTTCTTCTCCTCCTTTTTGTCGAAACAAAAAGTGACCATAATGAAGAAATAAAGTGTGGAAAAAAATAGTTCGCGTAGCTATAACTCCCACTTGACGTTAGCTCCCCTAGAATATGGCGTCAAGTAAGAAAATATAAAAACCTACAAAGAAAAGATTAGTAGTAACATGCATAAATAATCTTGTGATTGACGAGAAACAAGATTGGAATCCAAGGTATGTAAACAAAGCCTTGTAATAAAATAACCAAATGTAGTGGTATATATGCCACATATAAACATGTAAAACTAAGAACAAGGTTTATTCTTTAAAATGACTCAAAAGAAAAACTAGAGAAAACTGTAATATGATTCCTTTCATGCTTGCATAAGGTTATGGATGGAGGTTTTGGTGAGTGATGATGTTGATGCAATCAAGAATGTGGTTAAGTATGAATCGCATCTCTTCCTTAATTTCTATTGCAAGATCCCTAGTAGATTGGCAATGTTCACAATGTAAATGATGTGGGTAATGTGTATGGAAGGTTTCCGGGTTAGTTTGTTTTGTGGGGTGCGGAAAATGTGGTAAAAAAGTTGAAAAATATGGATCAAAGTCCGGAATGTTTGGAAGTGGTGGTGGAAAAGAACCTAGATGTTCTTGTAAGAGAATGGGAGCTAAAGGTGGTGAAGTTACAAGGTCTTTGTAAATTGTGCTTGGATATGTGGGAGGTGTTAAAAAGACTAGTTCTTTTGGGTTGGTTTGTTGGGATCTTTTTGGAGTCTTAAAGAGTTCCAATAGAGTGACTTTAGGTGGAGACTTGATAGGTGATGATGGTGGTGTGCTTGTTGGAGATGAGGGAGGTGCTAGTATGGAACCATTTGGTGGTGAATGAGTAGTTGGTGATGAACTATTTGAAAATGGTTTGGCTAAACAACAAGGCTGGATGCTAATCCGTGCAGTTTTTCTAGATTTGGGTGGAGGTACTACGGAAGGTGGTACGATAAAATTTTGGATTTCTTGAAGAGGATTGTTTGCAATAGGGGATTCATCTATGTTGGAAGATCTTTTGGATGACATGATGATGGTTGTTTGTGAGGTTGAGAGTGATGAAGATGCAAGCATTTTGGGAACCTTATTTATGGAGAAAATAGTGCATTGTAATGAATGCTTGACCAAAAATGTGGACTAAAATCTAATGATTAGATATGAATTTAAGGCATGCTGTGGAAAACTAGAAGGGAGGGTTGAATAATTTTACCAATTAAAACTTCCTTTTAAACTATTTAGATTAACTTATGTCAATCTATTTGGGTGTGTGTGTTGGATGTTGATAAACAAGCATATAAAGATAAGTAATGAAAAGATAAGGGTAAGAAGCACAAAACCACAACACGAGTATTTATAGTGGTTCGGCTACAAGGACACCTTCCTTGCCCTACTACACTCCCCGAGTCACCTACTCGAGAGTTCGTAAACACTACACCAATCTCCTTATGGCGGAGAAGCCTTCACAACGTCGCTTAACCTTTTCCCGGTACAAAGCTAAATACCGAGTTCTTTCACACCAAGGCGAACCACACCTAACACAACGTCGCCTACCCTTTATACGGTGCTAGGCTAACCACCGAGTTCTTTCACACCAAGGAGAACTAATCCTATCACAACGTCGCCTACCCTTTATAAGGTACTAGGCTAAGTACCTAGTTGTTTCACTCCAAGGTGAACTACACCTTCACAACGTCGCCTACCCTTTATTAGGTACTAGGCTAAGCACCTAGTTCCATTGCAATGGAGGAACTACTACCACACTACACCAACGACTAATCCCAAAGGAGATCTACTCCTTTACAACATCATCAAGGATATCAATATCCTTGGATCTAATACTAGTCTATCTTGTACATCGAAACACACCATATCGAATGTACATCTAAGGTACCTTTCACTAATACCTTTGACTAGATCTACAAAACATCTTTCACTAATGTCTTGTGTCTTCACTTCTAAGCACCTTTCACTAATGCTTCTTTGTCTTGACTTCTAAGCACCTACCACAAGTGCTTATCCTATAGACGATAGATACTGATGAGTGTCTAAATACTCATCATTTTTGTACAAAATAAACTGCAAATTCATCTGAAAACACTCAGAAACACATCAAAATGATCAAAATATCACAAATCAGTGTTTTATGTGTTTTAAATGCAAAAAATATCAAAATCAGATGAAAAACATATCAAATTTGCAAAAATTGCAGTTTTAGTCTCCCAAGTTTCAAATTTTACACATTAAGTCCTTGAAGTTTAAAACCTTTAACTTAATTTTGGACCCCTTGCACCATTTTGGACCCCCTATCAACTGAATTGTGAACCCCCCATTATTAATACTGTTGGTCAATTCTGGTCAAAAACCACTTGCCCGCCAAAAGTCTCCATTATCAACTGCTTCCTGCAACTGGCCTTCCCCCCATCCCTCCTCCTCTCCAATCACTCAAACCTGTTCCCCACTCCATAACAAGCCTCCAAACCTCATTAATTGCATTCCCCCCCCTCTCACTCAACCCCCAATGGGCAGAAAAGAATTTGGCGCCAAAAATCAATTTGAATGGTTGAGATCATTTCCAAGCCATCCAATGGTTTAGATTGATGGGAAAGAATCAGAAGTGAGAGAAAATGAGATTGGGTTATAAAAGACAGCATTTGGAAGCAAGTTGGAGAGTCTTGTAGTTTTTTATTTTTCACTTATGTCGTTTTTATGTTAAATCTGTCAATTCAGTGTTAAACTTGTAATGTATTGTTAAATTGTATCAACTTTAAGTATTTTAAGGTATTGAAACTCATTCCAAGTACAAAATTCAGTTTGTGTTTACATGTGATCTTATTTGTCCACTGTTGAAATTTTCAAAGTCAAAATATCATTCAAAAGCTTTATCATGCTCATTTCTCAGTTTAAATAAGCTTGTATAAGCTTATTACAACCTTTCACAAGCTCACATTCAAGTTTTGATTCATTTTTGTTTTTGGTCAAAGAAAGTCAAACTTGGGCAAGCTTGGAATGGAAATGGCAATGGTTGATGCAGGCAATGGATTTGGGGTGAAATACAGTTATTTGGGTTGGTTTTGATAGGGTAGTGGTCTTGGTTTGACAGTTAGCTAGCAATAGTTGCTTTGGACATTTGTAAGTCAACATTCAAGTTCTTATACATCTTCTGCATTTGTAGTTTTTATCTGCTAAATATTGTTCTAATAGCTGTAATTAGGGTAGTAATACTTGGTTTGATCATAATTACAAAGTTGGATAAGAGTTTGGATCAGTTTGAGCCCAAAACAGTTTACAAAGGGGTGTTTGGTATTACTTATTAACCTGCTCTAGAGGTGTGTTTGTGAGTTAACTTCTGGTTGTTCATGCTTGTTTGACCAAATTGATTACATATCTGTCTTACTTTAGTGTTTAGTACCTTCAAAAGTCAAATCTCCTTTGAAACTGTCTCAACAGTCCACTGTTGTGGATTTTAGGAGAGCAAATCTTGTTTTATGTTCCAAAGCTATAACCAAGGCTTGCAGAGGTCACATTCCAAACATTAACATCAATCTCAGTGTTTAAAATCAGTGGCAAAACTCAAAAAAGTCAACTTTTCATTTTTAGTTCAAAAGTCAAAAAGTGAAATATCTGTTTTGAGCCCAATTACAAGGATTTTTCTAGGATTCATTTTTGGGTCTTAATCAGTGAAATTTGTTGCTTTAGAAACTTCAACTAGTCCTTCTACTTATAAGCAATTTTGGTGAATTTTACAAATTAGTTTAAGGCTTCAAATAAGCTCCTCTTTTAAGCCAAAAATGCCCTGCACCACTTTCTCAGCATTCACTGAGATTTTCTCAGTTTTTGCAGCTAGTGCACAGTGCTCAATAGAGTTTCTCATGGCCTGAATTTTGGTACAATTGGTCTCATCCAGGTCTAGTCCAAGTTACAAGTGATAGTTTTCCTTTTTTAGCTTATATTCAAGCTTGTGCATCAGCTTAAAGTTAGTCCCCAGAAACTGTCTTAGCTTTTAAAGCTCAAACATCAAAATATGTTGTATCTTGCATCTCAGTGGTATTAGCTTGTTTAAACTCATTGCATTTTAGTTAAATTAGCTTATTGCAGCTTGTGTTTCAGTTTGGTAGCTTTTGGTGAGCTTTTGGCTTAATAAGTGCTTATTTCAAGAAGCACTTTCATATCAGTTTCAAATTCACCCACATAAGCACCTGTTTTTCCATTTTTCTTATATTCCTAATATCATTTTAGATTTTTCCTGAAATTTTCAGATTTTTCCAAGTAGTTTTGCTATTTTTCTCAATTTAAATTAGTTTTTAAGTATTTTTAAATAGCTTTTAATACAAAAAATTCAGAAAAGGTTCAAAAAAATAATTTTTCAATTTTCTCAGGTTTAGATAAATATAAGAAGTGAAAAAAGTAATTTTCCAGATTTTTCATAGTTTATTTGGTAATTTTTAGTAATTTAACTAGTTTTTAATAGTTTAAAATTCATAAAAAATAGAAAAATAATCAGAAAAATACAAAAATAGTTTTGAAAATTCTAGTTTGATATTTTAGACTTTTCCATTTCATAATTTTATTTTTCTAGCTTTGTTTCCTAATTTCTTGTATTTTGGTTAATTATTAAATAGTTAAAAATAGTTTTTAATTAATAATAATTAGATAATTAGTTATAAAAATAATTTTCTTTTTCTAAAAAGTTTCTTATATCATTAGGTTTGTAAAAATGTATTTTTCATATTTTTAGGACTTTTATTTCTTAGATTTCAATTTTTATTTTGTACGTTTACGTAATTTTATTTTAAACGTAAGTTTTAGGTTTTAAACGTTCATCACTTTAAAGTTAGTGATAGCGTTTATTTAATAGGTTTTATCTTTTTAATTTCCTTTAATTTGCATTTAAGCCGTTTTTATTTGTTGGCTTTTTCCGTAGTTAATATCATATCCAGATCCTTTTTCCCGTTCAAATTTCTCGATCACTAAACGTTTGATAATCCATTGCACAACTCGCTGGGACATAACGACCCGGGGAAACACTATACTCCTCAGATCTTCATTGATTTCGTGCTTAAGCTGTTTTAAGTTTTCTTACGCTTGCGTGAGAGAACTTGACGGTTTTGCGCGCATCAGATACCCTTCACTAATATCTTCGTCTTGACACTTGAGACATCTTTCACAATGTCTTAAACACTACACTTCTTTGAAGAAAGAAAGAGATCATCAACAAGAGGACTTCAGTAGCCTTGATGATGAGGAAGCATGGCAACTCATGGACTTGAGCTTGCTCGACTTTAAAGGTGGTGATCTTGCCTTTAAGAGGAACCTAGAACATCACACAAAAACAAAACTACAAACATAGATCTCTTGGATCTAAGGTTAGTGAGATTTAACTCAGGGGAGAAAGTGTGTTAGAAAGGGATTGAAAGGGGTAAAAAACAATGAAGAAATGGCTCACTATTTATAGAGGAAAGACCTCTACTGTTCCCCGGATCCCACGGATCCCTTCCACTTTGGATCCGGCTAACACAAAGCCAGGGATCCATGGAACGCTCTTCTTTGCCCATGGGTATTTTTGGTTATGGGTCATGGGTCATGGTTTATGGGTTGATCCATGGTTTTCTTTCTAGATACAATGAACATGGTCAAGTGGTATATATAAAACCATGGGTTAGGGTCAATACCATTTGCTAGTTTTTACCCATTTTAGTATTTACATGTTTTTACCTATTTTAGTATATACATGTTTTTACCCATTTTAGTATACTTAGTTTAAGTATGTGCTAACCCAATATGTAAACATTAGTTGTTATACATATGTATATCTAAAGCATAAAATCACTTATAATAGTTTTAGTATTTTATGTGAAAGCGTAAGTGTGTTAGAAAACTATTAGTTCAAACCATTTACGTATTTTATTTGTTTCGTTAATATGATTTTACGTTTGTTATCGACAAAACATTAGAAGATCGTAGAATATAAATAAACGTTTTTACGGCTTATTTGTATTAACAATCTCCCCGTTTTTGTTGATGACAAAACATAAAATTATTTTAAGTAAAAGCTAAAATTCGTAAAAGTTTGAATTTGTAGTTTTGCAATGTATTGTTTTGACACCAAGCTCCCCTTAGCTTTAGGGTGTCAAATTCTTCATGTGTTAATTGAATAACTACAAAACAAAGGTTAGAAAACAAGTATAATTCACAATTTCCTGCAAATGTGGTCCAAGTTAGTTAGGAAAATAGTTTCCTGTCTCACGGATCCCACGGTTCCCTCCTAGTAGGGATCCGTCTAGGCAATTCAGAGGGATCCGTCTGGCTGATGAATAAAATCAGCAAAGGTGATATAACAAGTAATGTTATCACTAAGATGAGATATGAATACAAGGTAATCATATGCTCAGAAAAATATATCAAGTAGCATGTAATTCCATTTAATAAAACAAGAGTTATGATATACATGACTCTAAAAATAAGAAAATAGACAATATATGACTAGGAATTTCTAGACCAACTAACGCTTGATGCTAGGACACCACTAAAATTCTTCTAGCACAAGTTTTGTTTAGGTTTGATCTCGTCGAAACGTTCGAGGAGATGATAGAACATGAAACGTTGGTCTTCTCGTACTTCATGTATCAAACTTTCAACATGTTGACAATGATAGCAATCTTTGTCATGGATAGGTAGTGGTGGTGGATGAAATGAGATGGCTTGATGCGAAGGATCAAGTGAAGCGGCTTGTGGAGCTTCAAATGATGGAGGAATTGGTGGAGGTGCATTTGAGAATGACTCAACCAAGAATGATGGTGGCGGTAGAGAAGTGTCAACTTCCATATGGTCGGGTGGTTGACATTGATGATTTCTCATAATCCAAATAGGATTATATGATGGAGACGGCGAAAAGGAAGTCGGAGCAAGTGTTGACTCAACACCTTGATTTTGAACCATTATTCCTCCTAATGAGGAGAATGTTGTCGGCGGAAGCGGATGAGACGGCCTAGGAGGCAAGTCCTCTAAATTGTAGAGGTGTGGTGATGATAATGGCGAAGTAAATGAAATAGTTCTAGGAACCAATGGTGATGGTTTAGTGGAGATGATATTGTTTGGCCTAGGAGGTATGGTGGTGTTTGGCATAGGTAGTTTTGTGGGTACTATCCTTTTAGGAATTGGTTTGATTGGATGATGAAGGATTCTATCATTTGTTGGCTTGACCGGAGATGATTCGGTTGAAGAGATTTCGTGTACAACACGAGCCTTTTTCATGGGTGGTTCTTTGGAGGATAAGTTACTACTTGGGGTTTTCCTCATGATGAGATGATTTCAAGAGGTTGCAAGAGCTGAAAGTTAGGATGAGAGTGATGACTATGGAGGTCCTAACAAGGTGGTTTATAAAGCAAGAGAATTGGCAAGTGCATTCAAGCCTTAAGCCACTAGGATTCGTTGGAATGTGGTGATTAACATGCACAAGAGTCAACTTCAGAGTTTACACTGATCTAGGAACTAATTTAAGATGAGATGGAGTGTTTGAGTTAGGAATATGAGTTGAAATGATTGTTTTAGCAAGATTTGACCTAAACTGTCATCCGGATCCCACGGTTCCCTCCACAGAGGGATCCGTCTAGGCTAATCCTAGGGATCCGTATCTCAGCAGCTATGAAAGAGTGGAAATGATGTTTCTAAGATCTAAGACCTATATCATCTTGAGTGTTTCAGTCCTCCTAAGTGTTTTAAATGAAGGGATGCTTGAGTACTTGAAGGTAATGAATGATGTAGCTAATGATTGTTATTTATGGAAGGATTTGGAACTTTCAAGAGTACCAATGGATGAGCAAGGATGACACTAAAGATTTAGAGTGTCATTTGAAACTAAATGATCTTAGAGATCAGGTTGTGTTTTAGGATAGTGTTTTGGAAAATATCCTAGAAGCTTTGAGATGGGAAAACTAGATTTTGATCAACATTGATAAATTTTGAGGTGAGGATGATTAATGAGCAATTTTGCCATAATCGAAAGATTTCTAAGGCTAGATGTGAGGGATCAAGTAGAAAATGAAGTGTGAGTTTGAGAGCGGAAGAGTAATGGATTAAAAATGAAACGATAGATCTACAAGCGTCTTAGAGTGTGATCTAGGTGAGTTATGAGTAGGAAGAATCTACCTATCTTGATAAGGACTTAATTTTGCCTTACGATACTATGTTTAACTTAGTGTGAGATGTTCTAAGGATGTGTTTGAAATACAATGCTTGCAATTGCATTTTCTGTTTGCCGGATCCCACGGTTCCCTAAAGATAGGGATCCGTCTAGTACAACATTTGGGATCCGTCCATCTGCTAGGCAGAACCTTTACTAAAGGTATGCAATGATCTTGACAATGCATTATATTCCAAGATTAGTTAAAGGAGTTCTAAAACTAAGATATCAAATGTAAGATGTTTTATTTCATGAAGAAAATAGGATTACATTGATAAAGCACGAGTAGAATAGAATTGATCCTATTTGAATTACTACTAAGTTCCTTGAGTGTTTTCGCTAGATGGATCATCAAATGGTTGATGAGTGTTGGCGGATTCAGGAATGAAGAACGTCTTCATGTGAAAAACGTTCAGCGGTTCCATCATCTTGTTCACAAGTACGTACAACGGACTTTGAAATTGAGGATGAAAATGCATGACATTATGATAGAGGCGCGTCAAGAACATTGATGAGTGTGTAAATACTCATCATTTTTGGTTAAATCTGAACTGCAAAACGTTTAAAAATGCTCAGAAATGCATCAAAATACTGAAAATATCTCAAAAGTGTATTTTATATGTTTCAGATGCAAAATGTTTAAAATCAGATGAAAAATGAGCTAAGTTTGCATAATTGGCAGTTTCAGTCCCCCAAGTTTCAAAAGTTGTCAGAAATAGTCCCTAAGCATTTATTTCAAAAGAAAAGTCACCAAAGGTCCTTTTAAAATCATAAGTTGTCAAAATTAGTCCTTTGGTGAAAAATATCAAAAGTTTTGAGAAATTACAAATTTGGTCCTTCAAGTTTAAAAATTGGCAAAAATGGTCCTTGGAAATTTGAAAATGGCAAGTTTGGTCCTTGTACTATTGGAGCTTGTCACTTTTAGTCCCTTGGAACAACTTTGCAAATTTGGCAGATTTGGTCCTTGTATTTTCAGAAATTACACAAAAGGTCCTTGATTATTAAACCTTTAAACCATTGGACCCTTGTCATAACCATTGGACCCCTGTCAATCCCTTGACCCCCCCTGCCATTTTGGACCCCTTCAATATATTAAGCCGGTCAAACCCTCTGGTCAAATAAAACAACCCCGCGCCTTTTTTTCTTTCTTCCTCACCAAATGCCCTGCAACACTCAAGCTCCCACACCTCCAGCTCAATTCCCACTCTCCTTGTTCCCCCACCTCCACCAAACTCCAAAGAGCATTTAATGCCCCCTCCTCCATTTCACTCAACCCTCCCAGTTGATATATCATTTTGGCGCCAAAAATTGATCCAACGGCCAAAAATGACTCAAGTAATCCAATGGCCTTGATTTCAAGTGGGAATTAATCAGAGAGGTGAGAGAAGCATGTTTGGTGTATAAAAGAAGCAAGAAGAAGGAAGAGAAAGAGTAGCACTTAGTTTAATTTTCAAATGTATGTCGTTTTTAAATTCTTAAGTCTTAAATAGATTCTTAGTTGTTATTTCAAGTTTCATTGTATCAAATTAAGTTGTCTCAGTGTATTACAACTCTTTTCAAGTATCAATTCAAGTCTGTGTTAATATTTCATGTTTGCATATTCACTGTTGCAAAATTCAGTTTCCAATTCTTATGTCCAAGCTTCAACTAGCTTATTTTTAAGTTCAAACAAGCTTATATAAGCTTCTTATAGCTTTTTGTAAGCTTACATTCAAGTTTCAAGCAATTTTGGTTTTTGGTCAACGAAAGTCAACTAAATCATCATTTGGAAATGGAAATGGAATTGGGTGATGCAGTGCTGGATTTGGGTTGATTTAGAGTCTATTGGGTTGATATATATAGGATAGAGGTTCTTTGGTTGACTGATCTCAAGCCATTGTGGCTAGGACCAATTGTAAGTCATTTTCAAGATTTATTGCATAATCTGTACTTGTGGTTTAGACTGGTTTTTATTTGTTGATTAAGTGTTATTAGGTTAACTAGACTCAGTGTTAGTGTCTGCACAAGCTAGTTTAGCAGTTGGTTTAGTTTTAATTGCAAATGAGTAGAAATAATGGTGTTTGGATCAGTTGGTTAAACTGATTTTGAGGTTTATTCAGTGGTAGATTCCTGTTGTTTTAGGCTTGTTAAGCTTTATTGAACTCATTTCAGTCATCAAAATGCATCTGCATTAGCTCAAAGTCAACGTCACATTAATCTGTCTTAACTAGCTTAACTGTTGGGATTTTGGAAATTCAAAAGCTTGTTTTGTGTTTGCATTACATAGAGATAGATTGCAGTAGTATCATTTCATCATAATACATCAAGATCAGTCCACAAATTGGTTTTAAATCTCATAAAAGTCAAATTATCAAAACTGCTCAAAAGTCAAAAACATGAAATATCCAGTTTGAGCCCAACTGGGTGAATTTTCATGAGCTCATTTCTGGGTCAAATCAAATGAAATCGTGGGTTTAAAAACTTCAACTGGTCTATTTTCTTAATATCATTTTTTTAGATTTTTGTGAATTTTTTTATAAGCTCCAAATGAGCTTGTCCATTTGGTTGAAAATGCCGTGTGACAGGGTATAAGTCACCAGTGCAGTTTCTCAGTTCTTGCAGAGCTTGGCACAAGCTCATAAGAGCTTGTCCAGGGCTCAAATTTGGTTCATAAGCACCTAGCCAGGTCTTCTTTAAGTTCCAACACCTGGTTTTCATTCTCAGCTTATTTGGTAGCTTATTCTTAGGCTGCAAGTGAACACCTTAAAACTGTTTTAAGCACATAAGCTCAAATAATCAAATCTGTTGAGCTTGCTATTCAGAGGTTAAGGCTTGTGGAAATTAGTTGCATTTGGGTACTCTTAGCATATTATAGCTTCTGTTTTAGTTTGGTAGCTTATTGTGTTCATTTGCTTATTCCTAGTGCTTATTCATAAGCACTTGTGACTGCAGTTGCATTTTCTTACACACAACCCTCTGTTTTTATATTTTTCTTAGATTTATAATATCATTTTAGACTTTTCTTGAATTTTTCATATTTTTCTAGGTAAGTTTGCTATTTTTCTTCATTTAAAACAGTTTTTAAGTCATTTTAATTAGCTTTTAATACAATTAATTCAGAAAAGTTTCAAAAAAATAAGTTTTCATTTTTCTTAGGTTAAGATAAATATAAAAAGTCAAAAAAATATTTTTTCAGATTTTTCTTAGTTAAATTTGTATTTTTAAGCAATTTAAGTAGTTTTAAATAGTTTTTAATTCATAGAAAATACAAAAATATTCAGAAAAATATAAAATTAGTTTTGAAAATTCTCTTTTGTTATTTTAGATTTTTCCAATTCATAATTTCATTTTTTTAGCTTAATTTCATATTTTCTTGTATTTTAGGCTATTATTAAATAGTTAAAAATAGTTTTTAATTAATAATAATTAGATAAATAGTTTTAAAAATAATTTTATTTTTCTAAAAATTTTATTTTATCATTAGGTTTGTAAAAATATCATTTTCATATTTTTAGGATTAATAGTGCTTCAGTTTCACATTTTCTTTTGTACGTTACGTAGTTTTTAATTTAAATTTTATAAAAGAAAAAATCAAAATCATCATTTTGCAAATAGTGATAGCGTTTATTTAATATATTTTATCTTTTTAATTTTCTTTAATTTGCATTTAAGCCCTTGTAGTTTGTATACTTTTCCTTTAGTTATAATCATTCAAATCTCTTTTCCGTTCAAATCTTCTCGATCACTATTCGTTTGGTGATTCATCGCACAGCTCGTTGGGACATAACGACCTGGGGAAACCCTATACTCTCCTGATCTTCATTGCATTTGTGTCTGAACTGTTTTAAGTTTCTTACGGTTAGCCATTCACAAGTGGCTAGCTTGTGTGAGAAAACTTGACGGTTTGGCACCGATCAAATTTTTGGCGCCGCTGCCGGAGAGCTGTGCTAATTATCTTCCGTTTAGCAGATTAGTGATTTGAATATTCACTCCTTGTTTATACCATCTATATGTATTTATATTTTCTTATAAAATCCAAAAACATCTTAAAAATAAAAAACCCAAAAAGATTTTCATTCTTTGTTTTTACATCATGATTTCCAAAAATCCAAAAATATTCATCTTTACCCTCTTACCCTTTTTGATTCTTTATCCCTTTACCCTCTATCCATTTGATTCTAACTTCTTCTCATGGAATCTCTCGACTACGACGAATTCTGGGACGAATTTGAAAAACTTCATACTTCATCACAAATGTCAAGAATTCGTGTTGTTCGTGATGATCCATTAATTCTGCGTAGGGAAATGGAACGAGAAACCGAGGTGACAAAGGACCAGGTACTTCCATCTGATAATGGAGGTGCTAAATACGTCCAACCTACGGTTATCCAAAGATGTAACCCCTAAATTGCTCCTAAGCCGTCTAAAATTGATCCTAAACTTTCACAATTTACGGTTAAAAGCAAACATGCAGAATTTAGACCGGTGACTAGCAAGAATGACTTGCCTAATCTTCACGTTTCTCAAGAACCAGAACCGGAGACCAAAACGGAAGTGGTGGAAATTGCTAGCTCTCAGAGCACACCACTTGTCCCACCTCCGAATTTTTCAAAATGTTCTTCGAGACTTGATAGTCATTCGGATCACCATGTTGGTTTTGTTGATTCTTTGAATAAACTGATTCCTTCTCATAACTCTCAAATGAAATCGTTTATTCCTTGTGTCGGTTGTGGTTAGCCTCTTTTTGGTTCACCCTGTCGTTGGTGTACGTGTGTACAGTGTGGTAATGATATTCGGAACGGGAGTTGTTTGTTTTGTGGTTCGAGGAATTCATTTGATTATGATCCTAATCTGAACTCATTTAACGACTCCTCAAACTTTTCCAATTACCCACCACAGCCCGACTTATCTTCAGATAATCAACATAACTACTATGAATTTTGTGGAGGCCCTCACCAAGGATTTGAGTGTCAATCCGGAAACACATTTGTCTATGAACAGTTTTCCGGTGATGCTCAGAACTTTGGTTATGACCAATATCCATACAATTCACCAGTCCAGACTCAACAGTTTTACTGTTGTGAGTACTGTGGAGGTCCCCACTTCAGCTCTGATTGTCAAATAGGGAATTCATTTCCTTGTAACAATCATGACTCTCATAGGTTTGACAATTTCCAACCTCCACAGCACCATACGGTTCAAACTCCACCTGAGCCGTTGTCTCAAGAAATTTCCCAAAATTTTGAAACCGCAATGAAAACCGTTGATGATATGATTAGTAACTTTAAGAATCAAGTGAGTAGTGAAAAGACCATGGGAGAATTGCTAGCCGAAGAACGAGAGGCCCGCAAATCTAGGGAATAATTATTAGTCCTAGAGCAAGCAGCTCTAAGGCGTTCCCAATTTCTTAAGGCAGCTCTATATGATGATGACGAGGAGAGTTTTTATCCTTTTAATATTATTTCTCAACTCCCTCAGTCAGTTGATATCCCAGCAGTTGAGATTCCATCCCAAACAACTGCTATCACACCCGAAGCTCCTACTCACTCTCTGAACATGGGGGACGAGCATCTTGACACTGTTACTGAAAAGGAATCGGACGAATTCATAAAGTCTAGTGTTGAGAACCTTGTCCCAATCCCAAGAGAGTCACAGGGAACTTCTGATCATACGTGTGATTCTCTTTCCCCTCTTGAGTGTTCAAAAGATCATTTTGAAACGATCTTAGCGACGATTTTGCTTCCTATGGAAACATCGAGTATGTTGAGACATCACTCCCACAGTCTGATCCTCTTCTTGAGGAGTTCACCGATGAACTCGCTCACATCAATCCACTTTCATCGGAAAGTGATGATGATCTCTTTGATTTCGAAGCCGACCTAGGAGAAATTGAAAGTCTCCTTTATAATGATCGTTCACTCACTTCTCACCCTAACAGTCCAATAGAGAATGTTGATCACTTTGTTCCCGAAATATTCAAAGCTACTTTCACCAATCCTCTATTTGAATTCGAATCTGAATTCACTTGGATTTCTAACAATCCAATCTTTGACGAGGATAGTGATGAGCCCACAATGGAACAAGAGTTCACAAATTCACTTCATGTGAATGATTCTCCTCATGAAGAGTTCTCCGGTGAACTCTCTCATGACATATCTCCTCCGAAATATGATCATTTCTATTTTGATCTTGAGGATGATATTGGCTCGGAGGAAGGTGTACTCTATCATAAGAGTTTGCTTATTGATGAAACTACCCTCACCCTTCCTCCCGTTATGTCTACATTTGAGGATGAAGAATGGATCTTGATTGTTATCAAAATCTTTCTTCCTTTCCTCAAATATCTTGTGATTTCTCTTCATCTTCACTCCTTCGGGAATGAAGACACTATTTTTGACCCCGGCATTTTCATTTATTATTTGCGAGCCGGATCTATGTATATCTCATCGGTGTGGAACTTTCACGTACTTCAATGTTTATACAAACATCTTGAATGAAAGTCCGATGGAGATTGTCTCTTCCACTTACTTCCCCATGAACAAATTAATTCGGGGTCGAGTCAAGCTAGCGACTCGGTAATCAAAAACAGTAGTTAAACATGGGTTTTCACCCGTGTATACCACTCTAGTGTGGGGGAGTTGCCCCCCGCTGTTGTATAAAAGTTTTCTACAAAAAAAAAAAAAAAAAAAAAAAAAAATTCAAATACTGGCCGTAGTATTTCCCTTTTACGTTATCAGTTTCGGCATAACCGCCGGTACTTTGAATATTGAGGGCAATATTCATTTCTAGTGTGGGGGGGAATTCTCACGAATTTAATCATGTATTATACCACCCAATTCCCCCATTTTTGGCCAAAATTTTTTTTTGGAGTAAGTGTTTTGCACTTACTCAGCTTATGGTTATCAGTCCGCCATGTCTAATAAACAAAAGGATTGGCTAATCCAGGAGCAAACGGCTCTTGGTAAAGATATCTCAAATCCGTTGACGGCTTGCAATTTGCCCAAAATTGTATGGTATTCAGCTCACCATATCCTTAAAAGTGAAGAGTTGGCTAGCCCGAAAGTTTATGGCTTGTGGTAAAGGCAGTGGAAAAACCATAATTGGTAATCAGCTCACCAAAGATAATATTGATAATTTATCTAAGAGTTGGCTAGTCCAGAAGCAAACGGCTTCTGGTAAAGACAAATCAAATCCGTTGGAAGCTGGTGGTTTGCTCAAAATCACATGGTTATCGGTGTACCATGGTTCTTACTTGAACTGAAACATTTGGCTACTCCAGAAGTAATGGCTTTTGGTAAAGAGATTCAAATCCATTAAGTTTTTCTCAAAAGATTGCTAGGGACTAGCAATAGTTTAGTGTGGGGGATTGATGAGTGTGTAAATACTCATCATTTTTGGTTGAATCTGAACTGCAAAACGTTTAAAAATGCTCAGAAATGCATCAAAATACTGAAAATATCTCAAAATTGCATTTTATATGTTTCAGATGCAAAATGTTTAAAATCAGATGAAAAATGAGCTAAGTTTGCATAATTGGCAGTTTTAGTCCCCCAAGTTTCAAAAGTTGTCAGAAATAGTCCCTGAGCACTTGATTTAAAAGAAAAATCACCAAAGGTCCTTTTAAAATCATAAGTTGTCAAAATTAGTCCCTTGGTGAAAAATATCAAAAGTTTTGAGAAATTACAAGTTTGGTCCTTCAAGTTTAAAAATTGGCAAAAATGGTCCTTGGAAATTTGAAAATGTCAAGTTTGGTCCTTGTACTATTGGAACTTGTCACTTTTGGTCCCTTGGAACAACTTTGACAAAATGACAGAATTGGTCCTTGTATCTTTCAGAAATTACAAAAAGGCCTTTGTTTATTAAACCCTTTACACCCCTTGGCCTTGTCAAAACTGCATTGTGACCCCCTGACATAACCCATTGTGACCCCCTGCCATTTTGGACCCCCTTCAATATATTAAGCCAGTCAAACCCCCAAGTCAAACATACACCCCCGCCTTTTCTTTCTTCTTCAACAACTAGCCTACAACACTCAAGCTCCCACACCTCCAGCTCAATTCCCACTCTCCTTGTTCCCCCCACCTCAACAACCTTCCAAAATGCATTTAATGCATCCCTCCCCCTAACACTCAAACCCCCACTGGCAAAATACATTTTGGCGCCAAATTTGATCAAACGGCTAAAATCTCCTCATGCCATCCAAAGGTCCAGATTAAAGGTGGGATATGCTCAGAGTAGTGAGAGAAGCCATTTTGCTATAAAAAGGAAGCAAGAGATAGAGAGAAGTAGTAGTTAGTTTGTAAAATTTCCTTTATGTCGTTTTTAGTATAAATGTGTTAGTTCAAGTTCAAATCTGTTATCTTTTGTTTCAATGTATTAAACTCAAGTTACTTTGTCATTATAATCTAATTTTAAGCATCAATTCCAAGGTTTTATCTAATTTCATGTTTTAATGAACACTGTTGAAAAACTCAGTTTCAAGTTCTTATATCCAAGCTATTAGAAGCTCATTTTTTAATCCAAATAAGCTTATATAAGCTGCTTATAGCTTTTTGTAAGCTTATAACTCAAATTTAAGCAACTTAGGTATTGGGTCAACAAAAGTCAACTGTGAAGAGAAATTGGTTCAAGCAGATTTGGAAATGGACAATGGTGTTGCAGAGCTTGATTTTGGGTTGGATTAGACTAGTTTAGGATAGTTTTGGTTCTGGTTTTAGCCTGCAAAATAAGCTGGACATCTGTGAGTGAGTATCTCATTTTCATTTTCAATCCAGTTTGCATATTATACTTATATTTGAATCTGTGATCATTAGTAGTTCAGACCTGTTTATTTAGTTATAATTAGGGTAACTAGATTTAGTTTAAGTGGTAGAATGAGCTAGTTCAGTGTTTAGCTTAGCTTATAGTTCAAATCAGTAGAAAAACTTGTGTTTGGATTTCATAGCATATCTGTGTTTGAAGTTTGTTTATTGGTTAAAACCTGTTGCTTTGGTCTTCTTTAGTTGTAATACAACCATTTTAGTCATTCAATCTCATTTGTGCATCTTAAAAGTCAAAATCCATCTTAATCTGTTTTAATTTCAAGTCTGTTAAGAATTTGTGAAGTCAAAAACTTGTTTTGTGTTTAGAATTCATAGAACTAGCTTGCATTAGTTTCATTTCATCATATTACATCAATTTCAGTCCATAAATCTAGTTTCAAAGTTCAATTTAGTCAACTTCTTAAATCTGTCAAAATAGTCAAAAGTTGAAATTCAGTTTTCACCCAACCTTGGGTGATTTTTAATTGGTTCATCATTGGATCAATTTAAGTGAAACTGTGGGTTTATATACTTCAGTTGGTCAAGTCTATTAATATGATTTTTATGGATTTTTATAAATTTTTTATAAGCTCTTAATTAGCTTGTCAAATGGGCCTAAAGTGCCCTGTGCACTAACTCAGTGAATACTGAGTCTGCACAGGGTCTTGCTAGGCTTGTCAAAAGCTCAATAGAGCTTATCTAGGTCTCATCTTTGGTTTACAAGTTCTTGGCCAGGTCTAGTTTAGGTTCCAACTTTTGGATTTGAGTCTCAGCTTATTGGGTAGCTTATTCTTTAGCTACAAAGTAGTAGCACAAATCTGTTTTTAGCACTTTAGCTCAAATCATCATATCTTTGTAGTTTGCATTTCAGTGATTTAGGATAGTTGTAACAAGTTGCATTTGGGTAGTTATAGCTTAGTGTAGCTTCTGTTTCAGTTTGGTGCACATTTGGTACCTTTTGGCTTATTAGGAATGCTTATTACTTAAGCACTTTCATTGCAGTTTCATATTCCTTCACACAGGGCACTGTTTTTATATTTTTCTTAGATTCAGTATATCATTTTAGACTTTTCTTGAATTTTTCAGATTTTTCTAGTTCTGTTTGCTATTTTTCTTCATTTTAATTAGTTTTTAAGCCTTTTAAATTAGCTTTTAATACAAATAAATCAGAAAAGTTTCAAAAAAATAATTTTTCATTTTTCTTAGGTTAAGATAAATACAAAAAGTCAAAAAAATATTTTTCCAGATTTTTCTTAGTTAAATTTGTATTTTTAAGCAATTTAAGTAGTTTTAAATAGTTTTTAATTCATAGAAAATACAAAAATAATCAGAAAAATATAAAATTAGTTTTGAAAATTCTCTTTAGTTATTTTAGATTTTTCCAAGTCATAATTTCATTTTTCTAGCTTTATTTCATATTTTCTTGTATTTTAGGCTATTATTTAATAAGTAAAAATAGTTTTTAATTAATAATAATTAGATAAATAGTTTTAAAAATAATTTTATTTTTCTAAAAATTTTCTTTTATCACTAGGTTTGTAAAAATGTCATTTTCATATTTTTAGGATTAATATTGTTTCAGTTTTACATTTTCTTTTGTACGTCACGTAGTTTTTAAATTAAAAGTTTTATATAAGAAAAATCAAAAACATCATTTTGCAAATAGTAATAGCGTTTATTTAATATATTTTATCTTTTTAATTTTCTTTAATTTTCATTTAAGCCCCTGTAGTTTATATACTTTTTCTGTAGTTATAATCAATCAAAACTCTTTTCCGTTCAAATCCTCTCGATCACTATTCGTTTGGTGATTCATCGCATAGCTCGCTGGGACATAACGACCTGGGAAAACCCTATACTCTCCTGATCTTCATTGCATTAGTGCCTGAACTGTTTTAAGTTTCTTACGGTTAGCCATTCACAAGTGGCTAGCTTGCGTGAGAAAACTTGACGGTTTGGCACCGATCAAACATTCCATAAGGAATGAGTTTGTTCTTGGAGCCTTGAAGATTTACAATTCGCCTTGCAAAGATATAGGCGAGATTGTATGGTTGTTGTGTTAGCAAACAGTACAACATGTGAGCACAACAAGCGGGAAGGATTTCTCGATTTCCCCTAAGACTCCAAACATTTTCACGTAGGATGAGTGCAAGAGGCTTGTACTCTTCTCGGATATCCTGTGTATGGATAATGTTGGGATTGGAGTGATGAGGTTTGCATATCATGTGAATCAAGTCTTCCGGGGAAGGTATGTGAGAACAATATGGGCTATTTTCTTCACGAAAGTTGAAGAGAGAATCAAGAGACCAATCTTCGGTGAAGGCACATTGTCCATGATTTGGAATTCGGAGGATGTGAGCAAAATGCCCAATGGTTAAAGTAAACTTTTGGTCTTTGATATAAAACCAAAGAGATAGAGAATGATCCTCATTACGAATGAGTTCGACTTGGCGAAAGAATTCCAATACAAACATTGGACATATTTTCTCGTTAATTTTGAGAAGACATTCCAATCCTATGGTTCGGAAGGAGGTATTGATACCTTCTTCGAATTGTAGAGAGGTGTCTACAATACGTCCTTCATGGA
This sequence comes from Chrysanthemum seticuspe, assembly GCA_019973895.1. Lineage (NCBI taxonomy): Eukaryota > Viridiplantae > Streptophyta > Magnoliopsida > Asterales > Asteraceae > Chrysanthemum > Chrysanthemum seticuspe. Next base: position 156,624,365 of record BPTQ01000008.1, on the reverse strand, counting down.
AGCGACGGGGTTTCGAGATTATTGAACCCACGGACATGATTGCCAGGTGTGTTAGATTCAAGAGAGATTTTAGGAGTGTAGACGCTAGAGAGTGAAGAGTCAAACTCATATACATGCGACATAATGACACCTATAGGAAGAGATGAGTTAATAGAAAGTGATGTTTGTGATCAAACTATGATTATCTAACGTTTTTATTAGATTTTTATTAACAATGGTTTTTAACAGTAATGACACTTAACTCAAGGTTTTGACTTTCTAGTGGATTATTATTTTTGCATGAAAACTATTTTCCAGTAATACGGATCCCACGGTTCCTTTACAAAAGGGATCCGGCTACTATATCTTCCGGGATCCGTGGATCTGTAGTAGCAGAAACAGATTTGATAAAAATAAAGGTTCTACAGTTTTTATATCACGAAATATGTTTTATCCTACATTTTCTTTTAGCATGCATACATGACTTCTAATGTATCACGAAAGAATATAAAACATATAAATCAAAAGAAGTGACAAACACATTATGATAACAATAACCTAGATAAACTAGATCATTAATAATATTGCATTTCAATACTAAGGATGATACAAAGGATTGGGTATATAACCCCAATATAGATTAACAACACAAAGTAAATGTCTCCGTATGTGAACTTCATCATAAGGAACACAAGTGCGATGAGTGTTAGAGCGATGAGCACGAGTGCGATGTAAACCATGTTGATGATGGATCTTCTTGGTTTCGATTGAGATAGAATGAGGAGGAAGATGAAGTTTTTGAATGAGAGGAAATTTTTGAAATTGGAAGATTTGAAAATATGAGGGTTTGATGAGATGGTCGATGGTGGGAGTATTTATGGGGAAGGAGGAATTTTGAGATTTGTGTTTTGTTTTATTAGAAGATATGATTTTTGGATTAAGTGAGATAAAACACAATTATTATAAACCATGATTTCTAGACGGAGGAGTGACACATATGTGAGAAAAAGCTTCCTAATGAAGCTACATGTAAAACATGTGTAAACACGAAATCTACTCAAATAAATGCCTAACAAATAACACTTATTTATTAAACTAATATCATTTAGATATAAGTGGAAAGTCATACCTCGAATGCACTTAGGAATGTCTTTACAAATGACACAACAAATGTCACTTAGACGATTCCCGCTCCTTTGCGTTTAAGATACCTTCTTAAGGAAGGTATTCTTGTTACCAAGAGACTCCTAAAGCTTGGTGGGTATGAGCTTTGACTAATCATCATGTCAAGGAAGATTAGTACAATTAAATGAAAAAAAATAAAAAGAAATGTTGTTATCAACTCAACATCCAAACATATAGTTTTTAAAAAACATGGTGTTTGTTTTTATGAAAAACCTTCTTTGTAGTTTTCAATTAACTATGGATCGTATCAAGTTTTTAAAGTACAATATACTTCAAAAACTTGGTAACGAAGCTCTAATGCCAATTCTGGAAAACTAGAAGGGGGGGGGGGTTGAATAGTTATACCAATTAAAACTTCCTTTTAAACTATTTAGATTAACTTATGTCAATCTATTTGGGTGTGTGTGTTGGATGTTGATAAACAAGCATATAAAGATAAGTAATGAAAAGATAAGGGTAAGAAGCACAAAACCACAACACGAGTATTTATAGTGGTTCGGCTACAAGGACACCTTCCTTTCCCTACTCCACTCCCCGAGTCACCTACTCGAGAGTTCGTAAACACTACACCAATCTCCTTATGGCGGAGAAGCCTTCACAACGTCGCTTAACCTTTTTCCGGTACAAAGCTAAATACCGAGTTCTTTCACACCAAGGCGAACCACACCTAACACAACGTCGCCTACCCTTTATACGATGCTAGGCTAACCACCGAGTTCTTTCACACCAAGGAGAACTAATCCTATCACAACGTCGCCTACCCTTTATAAGGTACTAGGCTAAGTACCTAGTTCTTTCACTCCAAGGTGAACTACACCTTCACAACGTCGCCTACCCTTTATTAGGTACTAGGCTAAGCACCTAGTTCCATTGCAATAGAGGAACTACTACCACACTACACCAACGACTAATACCAAAGGAGATCTACTCCTTCACAACATCGTCAAGGATATCAATATCCTTGGATCAAATACTAGTATATCTGTACATCGAAACACACCATATCAAATGTACATCTAAGGTACCTTTCACTAATACCTTTGACTAGATCTACAAAATATCTTTCACTAACGTCTTGTGTCTTCACTTCTAAGCACCTTTCACTAATGCTTCTTTGTCTTGACTTCTAAGCACCTACCACAAGTGCTTATCCTATAGACGATAGATACCCTTCACTAATATCTTCATCTTGACACTTGAGACATCTTTCACTAATGTCTTCAACACTACACTTCTTTGAAGAAAGAAAGAGATCATCAACAAGAGGACTTCAGTAGCCTTGATGACGAGGAAACATGGCAACTCATGGACTTGAGCTTGCTCGACTTCAAAGGTGGTGATCTTGCCTTTAAGAGGAACCTAGAAAATCACACAAAAACAAAACTACAAACATAGATCTCTTGGATCTAAGGTTAGTGAGATTTAACTCAGGGGAGAAAGTGTGTTAGAAAGGGATTGAAAGGGGTAAAAAACAATGAAGAAATGGCTCACTATTTATAGAGGAAAAACCTCTACTGTTCCCCGGATCCCACGGATCCCTTCCACTTGGGATCCGGCTAGCACAAAGCCAGGGATCCGTGGAACGCTCCTCTTTGCTCATGGGTATTTTTGGTTATGGGTCATGGGTTGATCCATGGTTTTCTTTCTAGATACAATGAACATGGTCAAGTGGTATATATAAAACCATTGGTTATGGGTCAATACCATTTGCTAGTTTTTACCCATTTTAGTATTTACATGTTTTTACCTATTTTAGTATATACTCCCTCCGTCCCATAAAAATTGTCCACTTTGACTTTTTTGAGTCTTTCTTGTTCAACTTTGACCACTAATATTTTTATTTGTGTTATATAATACTTGATGAAACTTATAGTAAATGAAAATACACTTAAAACCCAATCTATTCATATATTTTTCATCAAGTATTATATTACAAAAATAAAAATATTTATGGTCAAAGTTTAATAAAAAAGACTAAAAAAAATGAAAGTGGACAATTATTATGGGACGGAGGTAGTACATGTTTTTACCCATTTTAGTATACTTAGTTTAAGTATGTGCTAACCCAATATGTAAACATTAGTTGTTATACATATGTATATCTAAAGCATAAAATCACTTATACTAGTTTTAGTGTTTTATGTGAAAGTGTAAGTGTGTTAGAAAACTATTAGTTCAAACCATTTACGTATTTTATTTGTTTCGTTAATATGATTTTACGTTTGTTATCGACAAAACATTAGAAGATCGTAGAATAAAAATAAACGTTTTTACGGCTTATTTGTATTAACACATGCGATCATGAGAACACAAGCATTAAGTAACATACTCATTAGTAAAAAGGATAAAATGATGAAAATATAGAGGTTTTTAGCCAAAGTGAGAAAAATAGAAGAGAATTTCAGCTTCTGTCTCACGGATCCCACGGATCCTTCCCTTGAGGGAACAGTCCAGCGTTAATGCTGCGATCCGTGGTACTGGTGACTCAGGCAGCTTAAAATTTTCCTTTTGGAAACATTCCCTAGTGTGTATCTATATGCAAACCATTTGGAGTTGCGGTTATCTCGACTCCTAAAAAGAAAAGGGAAAATAAACTAGAAGTGAAAAAGCATACTATTATGTGAGATAACCTGAGTGCTCCTAATTCATTGTTGCTTAAATGAATGTACCCGAAAACACGTATTAGTTATGTGTTCTCTTTAGCATTCAAAAGACATGAGATGCAATGAAAACGGTTTTTTACTTTGTATTAAGAATGAAAAAGAGGTTTTACCTAGACGTGAGAAATAGCTTTTATGAAAGTGATACGGGAAGAAGTATCTTTTAGAAGACATTTCAAAAAAGTTTCTTGTTTGAAGAAAACGTTTATAAAAAACATAGGTATGAAAGTACGTGTTGTAAATAAAACTTACCTTGAAAAGTAAAAGAAAATTATGAAAGTAAGAGTTGTAAATAAAACTTACCTTAGGTTTTAAAAATTCCCGTATTGTTTGTGAGTTGTGTGTGAAATAGAGATCCTAGACTCAGAAAAGAAGAATGCTAGTTTTTACATACCTTGTAGAGTTTAAAAACTAATTACGACAATTGTTCCATGAGACCAAGACCAAGACGAAGCAAGTTGAATTGTTCACGCTTCAATGGTTTGGTGAGGACGTCGGCTATGTTGTCCTCGGATGCTACTTTCTCAATAGAGATGTTCCCCTTTTGAACATTGTCTCTTAAGAAGTGATGACGAATCTCTATATGCTTGGTGCGAGAGTGCAATACCAGATTCTTGCTTACGTCAATGGCACCTTTGTTGTCACATAGAATGGCTAGATCACTTAGATGAATGTCGCAGTCAACTAACGCTTGTTTCAACCATAGTGCTTGTTGGCATGCTTTGCCGGCGGAGACATATTCGGCTTCAGTTGTTGATATGGCCAATGTCGTTTGCTTCTTTGAGAACCAAGATGTTAAACAACATCCCATAAAAGTACATACACCGCTTGTACTTTTTCGGTCAACGTAATCACCTGCATGGTCAGAATCTGCATATACAATAATTTTTACTCCTGTACCCTTAGGATACCATAATCCTAATTGAGTCGTACCCTTAATGTATCTAAATATTCTTTTGACCGCTTCTAGATGTGATGTTTTAGGATCTTCTTGAAACCTAGCACATAGACAAACACTAAACATGATATCCGGCCGACTAGCCGTAAGGTAGAGAAGACTACCAATCATGCCACGGTATTTTGTGTTAACAACGGATTCACCGTCTTCATCTTTTGTAAGTTTAGTGTCGGATGACATTGGTGTTCTTATGAGTTTTGACTCTTCTAAACCAAATTTCTTTAACATCTCTTTTATGTATTTAGATTGATTAAAGAAGATAACATCTTCTACTTGTTTGATTTGTTCACCAAGAAAGAAACTTAGTTCTCCTATCATACTCATCTCAAACTCGTCATGCATGATTTTAGAGAAATCATCACACATGTCTTGTCACACCCTCGCTGGAGGCGGAAACACGAGGTGTAACGGAAAGGAACATAAGCACAAGATAATAGAACATACCAACGTTAAGATTTAAAAGAAAGAGTACACCATTACAATACAAGTTTAGTCGACACCGGCAAATATATTACAAAGTTTAGATTCCAAAATATTGCGTTTTATTACATAACGATTTGTATTGACAAGTGAAAACTTCATTATGCAAGACCTGGTAGAAAAGCTTACTAACGATCACCTGAAATGCATGAGAGAAAAAGGGTCAACTATGAAAATAGTTGGTGAGTATACACGTTTCGTAAAATAAGAAAACTCGTAAGAGAGAGTCAAAGGTTTCGGTCATCGTAAATAGTCCACAAAGCAAAGGCATTGTAAATCCACTCAGTTCCAAGTTCCGCCCATACAAAACTTGCAACCTGTGTGTTCACAACCCATTGCACAAAATATAGCGTATCAAGTAGTCAAGTATAAGTGGTCATAATATTCACAATATAGTACCACGTATATAATAACTCAGGGATGCTCCGAACATGGGAGACTTTGCACTGCTCCAACAAGGGAGACTCCTTTGTCACTCGTCCACCTAGGCGAGAATTAGTGAGAACACTCCACCATTAAGGCGAGAATTATTGAGAACACTCCACCAACAAGGCGAGAATTTATAGTGATGCTCCGAACATGGGAGACTTTATAGTGATGCTCCGATCATGGGAGACTTTAGGTCAAGGTCATAACACGTACGGTTCAATAAGTTCAAACAAGGCATAATTTCGTAATTAAGTTCAAGGGTTTGATTCAAGTTCAAAGGTTCAAACAAAATGAGTTAATAAAAGTAGTAATCAATTTAGTTCAAATATGGTTCATGCATTTCGCCCCAAAATATAGTAAAACGGTAAAAAGGGGATGTGATTACTCACTTGTTGCAATAGTTATGATGACAGAGTGGATGCATAGAAATGAGAAGCAACACTCTAACCGCGACCTATTATAAATGATATGCTCTAATATAAGTCATGAAACAATGTCGTGCATGCAAACTCATATGATATCCATACCACTTGTACACTTTTAAAATATAAAGTTTATCGTCGAAAAAATAATCTTATAACGTCTTGACAATTTATAATTTACTTTACAAGTATTTACGTTGAAACAATATCCTACGATAATCATTTAGTGATTTATTATGAAATTATGACTTTTCGTCGTAAAATAATGTCATTGAAAATTTCATGAAAGTGAATAAACGGCCTTGAAAAACTAGTCGTAAAATGGTGCACATCGAGTGTTAGGAAACAAACTCAACGGTTTTGGGAAGCTTGTATCATTATCTCAAAGTTTTAGCATTTAAGTTTTCATCCTAGAGGTCTCGATCATGGAGAAAAATATAGGTAAAGTATGGTACTTGTGTCCAAAATTTTGTTTAAGGGTGGTTTTCGGCAAAGTTTAAGTGATCGTATTTTATTCATTACAACTCCGTTCGACGAACGGTCGGACATTTTGGAAAATAGGCTAGGCGAACTTACTTTTACTAGAAGACATCACGTTATAAAAAGTACTCCGTCATTGTTAAAAATGACCCTCAACATGGTCCCTCGTTGCCGTAGTATGTGTTTAATAGAAAATATATTAATGTTGCTTATATAATAAAGTTACGACAACTTTGTTTAACGCGTGTAATTTAATCGTTACAAGTCTGTTTTTTACGTTTTCTACATCCTTAGATTCGTATTAAAGTATACTAATATATTTTTAATAAGTCGACACATTTTATAACGCTTAAGTCCTATTTTTGACTCGTACAAATTAGACGTAACATGCTGAATTTTCAGGATTTTATAGTTTTCGTCGTCAAACTTGTAAAATTCATATCTTCTTCGTTATAACTCCGTTTTAACCCATTCAAGCGGCCACGTTTTTGTTTTAAAGTATATTTTCTAAATATTTAGCCCAAAATATTTTACCAACTGTCGAATTTTCCCAGATTTCACAGAACCAACAGACCCTATTTTATAGTTGTCGAAATGAGTTTTTCTCACGTAAAACTTATTCTAACCAATTCAAACCAACTCCGAAGCTATTATAATCCTACCATACACCTTCTTAGGGTGTCATGGGTTCCTAGACATCACCAAAAGTGATATGTTTCAAGGATTAATTATAGGATGATTAATATAACTTATAGCTCTTAAAAACAATAAAAAGTGGTACAAACATCAATATGACTTGCATGATTTTATTAAATATGATGAAATGATCATAAAATGAATATGAAATGCTTACAAGTAACTTGATGAGGTTAAATGAACAAAGGATTAATCCTAAGCACCCTAGGTTTTTATTTCAAAACCTTGATTAAGAGTAATACTAGATTGTGATGAACTTGACTAGCAAAATTTTTATGATCTCCTTCTTGGTCCTTCAAGGTGGCCGGTTATGGTGCTAGAGGAAGAAGAGAGTGTTTTGATCTTTTACACTTTATGAAAATGAGTTGTGTGTGTAAATGAGTATAATATGAATATATGCAATGTATAAGTTAGATATTTTGTACAAAGTGAAGTGACTCATATTGAAAATGTCGACCAACATGAAAAAATAAAAGAGTTTGCATTTAGTTATAATTAAGTGTATTTATGCAGAGTAAAGTGTAGTTATTTAAGAATGATTAATAACTTGTGTATTTATTTGAGCTTGTAAGATAGCGTTAACTAAAAATAAATTTTAACGGGTCAAAATAAAACATATTGAAGTCATAAAAATTATAAAAATTACATTTCTTACAAGAACTGAGTGAAATAATAATTATCGTGTAATATTTAAGAAAACCGTCGTAATTATATAAATATAACAATTTATATACAAAAAAAATTTTAAAACACCGGGTAAACTAATAATAATATTTTTATAAACTTAATATGAGTACAAAAATATATCGGGATAATTTTTGGTAGTATCGGATCAAATGTTCAAAATAATTAATTACGCGATAGCGTTTATTTAATATCAAATTTACGCGTTTAATGTAGAATGCAAAATCATGCATGAACTACTATGATGACAATGATGCTAATGATATGTAGACTAAATCTAGTTTATATGAAATGTCCTTGATGATTGTTCATGAATTCGCAGCTAAACCCCTAAGGTTACGCGAATTTAATACTTGTAAACCTAGTTTACGATAAACGATGAAATAGTAAATGTGAGAAATGACCGGAAATTGAGAATTGTGACATGTCTTGACAAGTATATCTGAATATAATATCATCCACGTATATTTGAACAATAATTATATGTGATTCATTTTTCTTAGTAAAAAGTGTATTATCAACTAACCCCATGGTGTAGTTGTTTTTGATTAAAAATGACTTGAGTCTATCATACCAAGCTTTTAGGGCTTGTTTAAGACCGTAAAGAGATTTTTTTAACTTATACACATGTTTAGGTTTTTCGAAATCGATAAAGCCCGGAGGTTGAGCTACATATACTTCTTCATTAATAAAACCGTTTAGAAAAGCACTTTTAACATCCATTTGATAAAGCTTAAGATCATTAGCACAAGCATAAGCAAGAAGTATTCTTATAAACTTTAATCTAGCCATAGGGGCATAGGTCTCATCAAAGTCTATTCCTTCTTGTTGATTCTACCCTTGTGCAACGAGTCTAGCTTTGTTTCTAGACACTATACTGTTTGCATCTAACTTGTTTTTATATACCCATTTGGTTCCTATTATGGTTTGATTACTGGGTGGAGAGACGAGTGTCCAAACATCATTAGAAACAAATTGATTTAACTCTTCTTGCATAGCCATTACCCAACTTTCATCTTTTATGGCTTCTTGTGTATTCTTAGGTTCTATGGTTGAGATAAAACAAAATAAGCTACTTTAGTTTTGGACTTGAGACCTTAAGGTTCTTTCGTTTAACTTTCCTATGACCTTATCTACCGGGTGATCTTTAGACTCTTTAATTTGATTTCATTGTTTAAAGGTTCATCTTCTTTGTTTGTATTTTTCTTTATTTCTATAGCTTCACTCTCGACTATCTCATCATCGACAAGAGGTAGAGTAGGTTTGGGTGGACTCTCATCAAATTTTACGTTTAATGAGTCTTCAACCTTCATTGTTTCTTTTAATACAAATAAGCCGTAAAAACGTTTATTTATATTTTACGATCTTATGATGTTTTGTCGATAACAAACGTAAAATCATTTTAACAAAACAAATAAAATACGTAAATGGTTTGAGCCAATAGTTTTCTAGCACACTTACGTTTTCACATAAAACACTAAAACAAGTATAAGTGATTTTATGATTTAGTAATACATATGTACAACAACTAGTGTTTAAATATTGGGCAAATATATACATAACTAGTATGTATTATAATGGGTAAAAACTACAACCCATGGAACATATCCATAACCTATGGTATTGACCCATACCCATTTGACTAGATATATTGCACCCATTAGGTATATTGTATCTAATAAAATAACCATTGATCAACCCATAACCCATGACCCAAGACCCATGACCCATAACCAAAATACCCATGGGCAAAGAGGAGTGTCCCACGGATCCCTAACATTACTCTAGATGGATCCCTTGAGGGAGGGATCCGTGGGATCCGTGGAACAGTAGCTATTTCTCCTCTATAAATAGTGAGTCATTTCTTCCTTTTGGGTTGCCACTCTCACACATACTTTCCCCAAGTATTGTAACTCTTTAACCACTTATCCTAAGGGATCTTTCTATGTAGTTTGTCTTTTGTTTTTGTGTGATTCTCTAGGTTCCGCTTAAAGGCGAGATCACCACTTCTTGAAGTCGAGCAAGCTCAAGTCCATGAGTTGCCATGCTTCGTCATCATCAAGACTACTGAGGTTCTCTTGTTGATAGTTCTTTCTTCCTCTATAGAAATGTTGTGTCTAAGGCATTAGTGAAGGATGCCGAAAGAGTCAAGACGAAAGCATTAGTGAAAGGTGCTTAACGTCCATGTCAAAAGCATTAGTGAAGAATGCTAAAGGAGTCAAGACGAAGGCATTAGTGAAAGGTGCCAAGCGTTCACGTCAAGGGCATTAGTGAAAGATGCCTAGGAGTCAAATCAAGTGGCATTAGTGAAGGATTCCAAGGTCGTATAATCGATGAGGTGCATCGTTATACAAATAGTGATAGTTTGTTTCCAAGGATGTTGATATCCTTGAAGGTGTTGTAATAAGGAGTGGGTCTCCTTTGGGATTAGGTGTTGTGTAGTGTTGGGTAATAGTTCCTCCATTGTAATGGAACTCGGTACTTAGCCTAGTACCGGATAAAGGATAGGCGATGTTGTGATAGGTGTGGTTCACCTTGGTGAAAGAACCCGGTGGTTAGCCTAGTACCGGAAAAAGAGTAGGCGACGTTGTGAAGGCTAATCCGCCATAAGGAGTTGGTGTCGTGTAGTGATTACGAACTCTCGAGTAGGTGACTCGGGGAGTGGAGTAGGACAAGCAAGGTGTCCTTGTAGCCGAACCACTATAAATACTCGTGTCGTGGTTATGTGCTTCTTACTCTTTATCTTTCATTACACTCTTTATATATCTGTCTATCAACGTCCAACATACACATCTAAATAGATTGACATAAGTCGATCTAAATATTTTAAAACGATGTTTTAATTGGTAAAACTATTCAACCCCCCTTCTAGTCTTCCACAATTGGCATCAGAGCTTCGTTACCAAGTTTCTTAGAGTATGTTGTACTTTAAAAACTTGATACGGTCCGTGTATGTTTGAAAACTACAAAGAAGGATTTTTTTTAAGTCATGTTTTAAAAATCATTATAATGTTTGTTGTTGGACAATGATTGAATGTTCTAATATTTTTCTTGTTAAGAATTCTCCATACTTGGATTTGGGCATACCAAGAAGATCATGAAGAAACTATCTAAATATTTCTTGTTGTAAAAAGAATGTTTAGCATTATTTTCCTCATACATGGATCTGGAGATTCTAAGAAGATCACAAAGCATTTTCTCTAAATATTTCTTTCCTTAAAAAGAATATTTAGCAAAGGTATGATCGTTAATAATTTACATTATTTTTTTAGATATTATTATTAAAGTCTTAGTTGTATGATTAATCTTTATTAGTAATTACTTAAGTAGTTATCTATATTAAAATCATCATCAAGAATAGTATTCTTTGATTGATTTATATAGACTACACTACTAATCTGTAATAATGATATCTCGGTTATTCGATAGCCTCAATCATTATTCATCACAAAAGGATTATTGACACTTCATCTATGTCAATGAATATCCATGTGAAAATTCTTATATTATGATAAAATGGGATTTTATCATAATCTTTGAAAAACTTCCCAAGAGTTATGACTAATTCATAAAAAGGGAAACACGTCAAATAAGATTAGTATTAAACCATCAAAACCCCAAATCACTAGTTATAGAGCTTAAACATCAAACTCTAGGCATTTTAGAACTCCCAAACCAAAGTTATGAAGGAATGCTTAAACTGATTTTTGCTGTCATGCCGGATCCCTGAGCTTGAACTAGCCGGATCTCTAATGAGAGTAATCCGTGGGATCCGTGCAACAGAAGACAGCATAACTTAGAAATGATCACTATGGAAGTTCTACAACCACTTTCTCTTCAAAGACTCACGAACAAAAACCCAATTACTGTTCAGATGAGCAATTTGATCATTTCCTTCAAGCATAACAATCTCTTGTGTAAGTATAATCTTCGCTACATTGTTAATTTAATTCCTTGATTTCTAGGATTACAATTTATTCATCTTGTTTTCTAAGATAATCTAAATCAAAGAATTAACATTGTTAATACAAATTAAACTCATTTCTTGAATTCAATAAAGATGATTTGAGCAAAATTGTGATCAAACCCTTTAGGCTACTATTCATAATTAACACCACATTGTGGTTGTGTTGTTTATGAACAATCATGCCAAGTAACCGACAACAAGACTATCAAGATACCACCCATTACATCCCAATGTACCATAGAAAAGATGGACTTAGCCCGGAAGATAGGAAAGCTTTCAAAATGATCGAAAAGAGACTTTTTCATGAAGGTCGTGTAGTAGAACCATCGTTTCTTGCTAACACCGACATCCGACAAGTTTTTGGGACCATTGGCTTTGATTTTTTATTGGACATAAACGAACAAATTTGCCCGGTTTTTGTACTCGAGTTCTATAGGACAATGAGGATAGTTAGAAATGAAGATGGGTCCATCTCAATTGTCTTCATCATAAATGAGCATGAGTACACCCTTTCGCTTGTAGAGTTTGGAAGAATACTACGGGTTCCATTTCAAGGAGTTTGCATGTTTTCTAACAAGTGGTCTTTGGCGGAGATACACGATATGGTTGATCACCATGAAATCTACCACATGAGAATCCCAGAAGCAAACCCGGTGAGGGACACCGTGTTCATGCCAAGAGCATCCCCATCGAGGGTCACTAGAAATTCAAAAGTGATCTATAGGGATCCTTTCCAAATGGAGCTCTCCGAGATGTATGCCTTGTATAGGAAATGGGAAGTTGTGGTGAGGGAGAATCTGTTGTGCTTAGGAGAGAACAAGGTTCACCCCAATGCATGCCTAAGTTTCATGATCTATTGCCTAGTGACCGAGACTCGCTTCAACCTTGCATACTACATGATTAAGAGAATGACAAGTGTAAAAAGCATGGACAAAATGGTGCTCCTGTACGCAATGCTCCTAACCCGTCTTGCAACGTTCATCTTTGCATTAGATCCTTCTTCGTACTCCTATGATCATAGCTTTTGCAACAAAGTTATGGTGTCATTGACCGAGTGTAGAACTACAAGGTTTATGGTGGAAGGCAAAAGGCCTCACCCACCCACAAATTCCTAGGATGAACGGGAGAGGCAAAGAGAAGGTGAAGGTAGTAGCAACCCACTCGGAAACACCGATCTCGGCCCTTTGGATTACATCAATCAATTGTCGGACATTCCTAGCCCATCACAAAAATGGCAACAAACCAAGGGGATCTTCAAGTGCTTCTCCAACTTCTTGAAGAAAAAGAAGTAGAGATGGTGTGATAAAGAGTGGAGGAGGGATGAAGACGGGGAGTGGTGGAGAAGTAACGTAAGGTCATAGGAAATTAATTTGTGAAAACAATTTGAAACAATGAGTTGTAACATCTAAACAATACTTATGTAGAGTAGGATGTAGTATGTAGCTATTGCCATAACTTGGCATTGAACAATCTTAACTTAGGAACGTGTAGGATGAGATTTTACGACTTCTTGAAATTATTCAAGTAGTCGTCGTCACTCATCTTTATGTACCTTTAGTTCCCCCACACTTGCTATGCGTTATACTTGATGTGTTCTTGCATTTAGTCTTTATAGAAACAACTAGGAGAAGCATTTGCTAAGAGTGCAAAAATTGCACATTTGCTGAAAGCCTTCTGATCTGCAATAGGCGGATCCCAGCGTTATAACTAGCCGGATCCCTCCTAAGAGGGAACCGTGGGATCCGTGACTACAGAAGAGCAATACAGACATCCTTACATAAAAAAAAAAAGAAAAAAGAATACCTCACTATATCACCTCACACTAGTCAAACATAAGACCTTAGAACCAACTAAGTCTTCTTCAAGCATTTGAAAGATTCACACTAACCCATAGCTTACCTATGATCTATTTCAAAGTGTTTTTCACTTATCAACTCATCAAAACTCACCATATTTCTGCTCCAACGCACACACATTATTCCTCACATCTCAATACACTTAGTTTGATATCTCTATCAATTTTAGTAAATTGATTTTAGTCACTTTTAACTCTAAAATAAACTTGAAACTAGTTTTTTTATTTTTCTTTATTTTTCAAGATTTTATCAAATTTCTCTTGAGCTATCATCTAACTTCTAAGACTAATTACCACCATTTTTCCATTTCAAATCAAATGGTATCCTTCTGAAGCACTTAGCTAGACTATCTAAAGTCCACTTTTCTACCCAAAACCATCATTAAGCATCCTCACTCCTTTTAGTTGAGCATTTAAGACATCCACTACTCAAGACATCAAAGGAAAGCCAAAACCTCAAAATACATAGGCACTTGACATTACAAAAAGCATAATCTTTTCATCACACTTCTGTCTGATAGATGGATCCCTGGTTTATAACCAGACGGATCCCTGGTGAGAGGGATCCGTGGGATTCGTGTCTGCAGAAAGACTTGAATCAGCTTTCCTCTTCAAATTTAAGCCACCTTTGGTTATCTAAACCACCCTTAATTATCATTTAATGTTCTCCTAGAGCTGAACAATATCTTAGTGCATGCTTAATCCTCTTAGTGGCCAATAATTTAATTCCCTAATTTAAAATCATTCAAAATCATCCTTTATAAACCAAACACTCTTGAGGTTAAGTCATCACTCTTACCTAGCTCTCAAAAATCAGTAGTTAGAAGCTCATATTGCATCCTTACCATCACCATGACTAAAGCACTTAGCAACAACTCTTCAACCAAAGGTCCATCCAAAAGAAATGGTCATATGATTCATGAGATTTCATCCACCGAATCATCTCCCGTAAGAGAGAGCAATGCTAAAATCCCACCTCAACAAACCCATTCAACAATTGCTAAGAGAACCGCAAGAATTAGCATCAAACCTTTTGGGCTAGAAAAAGGGTCATCTATTTCTAAACCAAACATAGCTAGTTCTAGCAAGCCGTCTAAGTCCTCATTCCTAGAGCATGGACTACACTCTTTCACCGAGCCTATCTCTTACCCAAATATTATTCATTAGAGCATTCACCACCAAGAACCTCCTAATCACCAACTTTCTCGTTAAATAGGGAACCACCTACAACACCATCAAGTCCATCATTGGAAACAAGGAACCACTGAGGAATTGATCATATGGAGGAATTTCCATTACCACCACTCTCATCTTTAGTAGAATCTCATCCTACATCTCTCAATGAAACCCCACCATCATTCGTAGAGCCTCCTCAAAACATCCAATTTCCTCCGGTTCCAAATCAAGACAATAATTGCTCAAATTGTCTAATCACCCAAGGACTTGTTCAAGAAGTACGAAATGAGTTACATTTCATGTTTAATCATCTTCTTGAAAGATTGGACCAAATCAACAAGTCTACTCATCCTTAGACACAAGCACATTGTTGCTTTTTAAGTTTTAGTAACTTACTAGTATTAGTAGATTATGTATTACGTGGCTAAGTCATTCCCTAATTTTTAGAGATTTGTTGATTATCTCGCTGTTTTATTGAATGATAATTTATTTGCCATATTGCTTTGAGTATATGTTTGTTATTTGTATACATATCTCACTTTGATATTAACATTGTTTGTTATATCACCATTACTGAAAATCTGTCACCAGACAGACGGATCCCTTGAAATTGCCTAGACGGATCTCTCCAAGGAGGGAACCGTGGGATCCGTGCAATAGAAGACCAATTTTATACTAACTTGAGTCTTATTTGCAGAAAATTATGCAATATATACTTGTTTTCTAACATTTGTTTTGTAGATTTTCAAAATACACATGAAGACTTTGACACCCTAAGCTGGGGGAGCTTTGTGTCAAACCATACATTGCAAAACCATTTGCAATACAATCCTCATATGGATTACTTTTCGTTACATCCCCTTGCAAAGTTGAAATCATTAAGGGGAGTTAAGACGAGAATTCTTCCCGTCACTTGCTCTCTATAATTTTTGTACATGTTTTTCTTAAAACATTGTGTTAGTTTCTTTTCGACGCTTTTTTTGTTTCGACAAAAAGGGGGAGAAGAGAGTAAAAACTCCAATTCGAACTTTTACGAATTTTAGTTTTTCCTTAAAATAATTTTATGTTTTGTCATCAACAAAAAGGGGGAGATTGTTAATACAAATAAGCCGTAAAAACGTTTATTTATATTTTACGATCTTCTGATGTTTTGTCGATAACAAACGTAAAATCATTTTAACGAAACAAATAAAATACGTAAATGGTTTGAGCCAATAGTTTTCTAACACACTTACGTTTTCACATAAAACACTAAAACAAGTATAAGTGATTTTATGATTTAGTAATACATATGTACAACAACTAGTGTTTAGATATTGGGCAAATATATACATAACTAGTATGTCTTATAATGGGTAAAAACTACAACCCATGGAACATATCCATAACCCATGGTATTGACCCATAATCATTTGACTAGATACATTGCACCCATTAGGTACATTGTATCTAATGAAATAACCATGGATCAACCCATAACCATGACCCATGACCCATAACCAAAATACCTATGGGCGAAGAGGAGCATCCCACGGATCCCTAACATTACTCTAGATGGATCCTTTGAAGGAGGGATCCGTAGAACAGTAGCTGTTTCTCCTCTATTAATAGTGAGCCATTTCTTCCTTTTGGGTTGCCACTCTCACACATACTTTCCCCAAGTATTGTAACTCTCTAACCGCTGATCCTAAGGGATCTTTCTATGTAGTTTGTCTTTTGTTTTTGTGTGATTCTCTAGGTTCCTCTTAAAGGCGAGATCACCACTTCTTAAAGTCGAGCAAGCTCAAGTCCATGAGTTGCCATGCTTCGTCATCATCAAGACTACTGAGGTTCTCTTGTTGATAGTTCTTTCTTTCTCCATAGAAGTGTTGTGTCGAAGGCATTAGTGAAGGATGCCGAAAGAGTCAAGACGAAAGCATTAGTGAAAGGTGCTTAACGTCCGTGTCAAAAGCATTAGTGAAGAATGCTAAAGGAGTCAAGATGAAGGCATTAGTGAAAGGTGCCAAGCGTTCGCGTCAAGGGCATTAGTGAAAGATGCCTAGGAGTCAAATCAAGTGGCATTAGTGAAGGATGCCAAGGTCGTATAATCGATGAGGTGCATCGTTATACAAATAGTGATAGTTTGTTTCCAAGGATGTTGATATCCTTGAAGGTGTTGTAATAAGGAGTGGGTCTCTTTTGGGATTATGTGTTTTGTAGTGTTGCGTAATAGTTCCTCCATTGTAATGGAACTCGGTACTTAGCCTAGTACCGGATAAAGGGTAGGCGACGTTGTGATACGTGTGGTTCACCTTGGTGAAAGAACCCGGTGGTTAGCCTGGTACTGGAAAAAGAGTAGGCGACGTTGTGAAGGCTTCTCCGCCATAAGGAGTTGGTTTCGTGTAGTGATTACGAACTCTTGAGTAGGTGACTCGAGGAGTGGAGTAGGGCAAGGAAGGTGTCCTTGTAGCTGAACCACTATAAATACTCGTGTCGTGGTTACGTGATTCTTACTTTTTATCTTTCATTACACTCTTTATATATCTATCTATCAACCTACAACATACACATCTAAATAGATTAACATAAGTCGATCTAAATATTTTAAAACGAAGTTTAAATTGGTAAAACTATTCAACCCCCCCTTCTAGTTTTCCACAGTTTCATTGTTTAATATGACATAAGCTTTGCTATTAGGAGAGTAACCTAAAAAGATACCTTCGGTTGATTTAGGATCAAATTTAGTAAGGTAATCTTTGGTATTAAGTAGAAAACATTTGCTACCAAAGACTCTAAAATGTTCTAACGTATGCTTTTTGCCTCGAAGTAACTCGTATGGAGTTTTACCTAAAAATGGTCTAGTTAAGACTCGGTTAAGTATGTACGTTGATGTATCAACGGCATTGCACCAAAACTTTTGATGTATGGATTGCTCATTTAACATGGTGCGACTCATTTCTTGTAGGGTTCTATTCTTCCTTTCAACTACTTGATAACATCAAATTATCCATAATATTAAGTGTCAATTTCCCCCGATAATGCTTGTAATTTATATCATTAATATGGATTTACGCTTTTTTTCCATTATATTCCACTTTCAGGTAAATTCGAGCATTGGAGCTAAAGAGACGAGGAATTGGAGAATTATTAAAGATTTATCATAGTATGCTCACTTTGAAGAAGTTACGGCGTAACTCATCTCTCACATTACGCCGTAACTAAAGCGTGACTCAGAAAGCCAACTCATCAGAAGATTACGGCGTAACTCTTCCAAAAGATTACGACGTAACTATATTAGGTCAAATGAGGTTCCGCGCCGCTGATAACTACTCCGTAACTCATGCAAAAACTACGGCGTAACCATGAATTATTAAACATAAGGCGTAACAACTTCTAAGGTTACGCCGTAACTAGCAGATCTAGTGCAATTTACGAAGAAATAGATGAGTACGGCGTAACTATTTTATTAGTTACGCCGTAACCCAGATCTGGCCTATAAATACCCCACGATTTCCAGCATTTGAGGGCATCCCATTTCACACACCACAACCAAAGAATGTGGGAAGAAGCCAAAGGCAGGTCTAGAGGAGCATACGGAGCTATCTCCAAGGGAGAAATCACTCCCCTACGATAAGCATTAGCATTTTATCTTTTCTTTACTTTCGATTCATGTATTTCGTAACATTAAATGATGAATTGCTTTGTATGGTTAATATGAGCGGCTAAGCACCTCTTGGTGCTGGCCTAGTTATGATTCCTTAATTGTTTTGCTTACGTTTACCTTACTTCCATATAATTATTTCTAAGTGTATGCATGCATAGTTTATTGGTAGCTACCCTTGTTTCGGTAGTTTTGAATGGCGGTAGAGGCTAGTTGCTTAGGAGATATGACCAACTGACCCTAAGTGAGTAGACTGAGACGAGAAGGGTAAGATATGAGCTACTGACGACCCTTTCTACTTGTGTGATTTGACCAACTGATCACCTACCGTTTGGATGAATTTAAGAATTAGGGGGTGAGTGTTTAAGTTGCTAACGCCCGGGCACTCACTATTATAAGTCTAGCATGTAGCGGTACTTAATAACGCGACTTAGGGGATCAGGAAAAACTGGACTTATGAGGGGACACCTGACTTCTCTAGTGGTGGCATCTTTGCTGATAGGTTAGGGCGAATTGACCAAATGTTGTCCTCTCGACTTTGACCCCACCTGAAGTAATTGGAAGTAATTAGACATAAACATTTCTAGCTAGGATGAATAACTAGGTTATCACCACTCTCCTTTATTGATCACAACCTTTGCCTTTATTTGCTTTTATCTTCTTTAGTAGTTAATTAATTAATTCCTTATCAAAATCATATTAAAATATATGACATCTAGACTTAGTATTAATCCAACACACATAGCTCTTGGGACGACCTCGGTTTTACCGAATACTACACTACACACGACCGGGTACACTGCCTGTTAGTGCATTAGGGTAGACCATAGGTATAACGAGACTTTATAAATATTAGAACCTGGTCAGTAAAACCTGCATCAAGTTTTTGGCGCCGCTGCCGGGGAGTTATATTAGTATTGCTATTAAGTCTTTTATTTTTTGTTTGTTTTAAAATTTTCTCAATTTATCACGACCACTTTTCAAGTTTTCAGGTACCATGGAAGTTATTAACAATGATGACCTCACTCTTGAGGAATATTTGGAGTTGACGAGAGTAGAACAAGGGCCGAGTCTCGTAAGACCAGAAATTGGAGCTGATGTCCATTTCAAAATTAAAGACCAATTTATGAGGGAGCTTCGTACTAACCCTTTTTCTAGAAACATGGACAAAGATGCGTATGAGCACGTTGACAATGTCCTATGCATCGCAAGCCTTTTTAACATTCTGGGTGTGTCTCATGACGCTATTATGCTAAGGGTATTCCCCATGACTCTTACTGGGGCTGCCAGAAGATGGATTGAAAGATTGCCCGCCGGGGCAGTTAATACTTGGTCTCTACTAAAGAAGCACTTCATCCAAATGTATTGCCCTCCGTCGAAGATTTCTCACCAGCTCTTGGAGATCCATAATTTCAAGCAAGAAGACGATGAAACGTTGTATCAAGCCTGAGATAGATACAACGATCTCCTTTACAAATGTCCTACACATGATCTGAATAACCAACAAAAAGTCAACATATTCTACAGAGGAATCAACGTAACTACAAGACAAATGCTAGACTATCAAGGACCAATCGCGAACATGAATCCTACTCTAGCAATTGAAGCCATTCAAAAAATGGCTGATCATTCTCAAAAATGGCACGATGGAGGAATCAAAAGAAACCAAGGCAGAAGTTTTGACGAAATTGCAGCCATCGCTAGTAAACAAGTGGGTTATGAAAGCTGTGGGGGAGGACATCTCACCAAGAATTGTCCTCACGTTAACAAAGAAAACACAATCGAAGAAGCTAAATATGGAGAAAATCGACCGTTTTACGGAGATAACCGAAATGGGTATCATTGAAATTACAACCGCGGGCCTTATGGAGAAAAAAGGCCCAAACTTGAAGAAACCATAAACAAGTTCATGGAAATTTCAGCCCAGAGCAAAAAAACAAGATAAATGGCTCAGGGATTTCCAGGAAAACACAAATAAGGATCTTTCCAGGCACGACGAAACCCTAAAAAACCTTGAAAGCATGGTAGAAAAGCTCAGTGCAGAGATAGAGATGAGTAATGTTAAACCGGAGGGGACCAAACCTATGGTAGTGTGCAATGCTGTTTTTGTTGATAATAATTCGAAGGAATTGATTGAGGAGTGCAAATCTACAACATAAAATTTTGAAGAAGCCATTGTCGACAACCAGGATCGGTTACGCCGTAATTATTTCCCCGAGTTACGGCGTAACTATGTCTCAGAAAGTATAGCCAGGTCAGAAAGCGATTTGTTTTCAGTTAAGGATATTAGCGCAAACGGGTTAGTCATTCCATGTTCAGTTGGGAATTATGATATTTTGGGGATTGTAGATGTTGGATATAGCGTAAATATCATTCCACTTTCCATATTCTTAAAACTCAAATTAATTCATCTTTGGAAAACGGATATCGTGATTGAGATGGCAAATAACGATTAACTCTTTCTTCTTAACTAGACCATTTTTAGGTAAACCAGCGAATTGAGATTCACTGATTGATGAAAAATTGATTTGAAAAAACAATCGAGTATTGCTTAGAAGAAAGAGTTTTGCAATGCGACGAAGGTTTTATGAGAAAGATCAATTTTCAATCAAAATACTTTTTGTATTAGAGAATGAGTACACATTCGATGTGCTAGATAAAAGAAGAGATTCGCACATCGAACGGTTTTTCCAAAAGTATTTTATTTCAATCAGAGATACTTTTTGTGTTTGAAAACATGAATACACATTCGACGTGCTAGAGAAAAGAAGGTTTGCACATCGAACGGTTTTTCCAAAAGTATTCGTCAATTCCAATCCTGGACCAAGGTTGATTCAAGATTGAATCTCCCCATCGTTTCTATCCAGTTCTCACAAGCTTGATCTTATGAGAAGATCCCACATGTCACCTACCAAGAGCTTGTATGATGTTGGCTATAGAAGGATTTCCATCTTCATCGTGAATACTTTACATATCACTCGGATGTTCTGGCAATACCACAAGGATAATGCGTAGGACTCTTAATATATTCTTACTTTTCACATTGTGTGAAACAGCAAGTCTTCAAGAATAGTGTCCTAATGAGATATTGTGGATGATCTCTTGGCTCTAGACTCAATAGTGCACATTTGGTTCCTATGCCGGAGACTAGGGAGAGGGTCTCCTTCTTCAATATCAACAAACTCTAAGAGAAAGTCGATAGATTATGTCGGTTCCCCGTGAGAATGAAACAAGCCCTTTTAAGAGGAACTTGAGTAGCTTGGGAAGTTTAGTGCAGCGCGTCATTGGGTCCATGACGTCTTGTCTTCAATACCAGTGTTACCTTAGTAAACACCAGTAGCATATGTATTGAACCCGGTTACTGCCCTAAGGTTGAAAATTCTATGCGAAATCCCAGATATCAAGAGCAACCTGTTAGGAATTGGAAATTCCATGATAAAGTGTCGGTCACCCCAAGTATGGTCTAGCATATGTTAGCTCGTAGACTTGTAGTTATTTACGTTATTTAGTAGTTTATTAGTTAGTTTGTAGCGTAGAATAGTTTAGTGTATCACCGTGGAGGAAGGACGGGTCTTTACCCACTGTATGCCTGATCCACAGTCCGACAGGAGGACGTATCTTATGTAACTATAAATACCCCTTCCATCCATGGAAGGGGTGGTGCTTTCAATCTAACATTTTACATTTTACAAAGCAAGTCTCTAGCTTGAACACCCATCTCTCTACTTTCTCTCTCTAAAATGGCTATCATGTATTTTGATCATCCAAGACCACCCGAATCATCAAACACAATAAATATTACGATCCTACAAATGGTATCAGAGCCAAGGTTATGTTGTCTTTTGATGATTCGTATGGCTTTAAATGGTTTGTTGCACGCGGTTTGTTACTGACTTTTAATGTTTGAGCTGGATATGATGTGTTCTTAAAGTGGTTGTTAAAACTGTTTTTAAACTTTCTTTAAATGGTTTATTACTATTTTTTTGTATACTGCAGTTTTTATGATATGGTCATATCTGTTATGTCATAACATGGGTAAAAGGTCTTCAAATATCACTTTTTTCTGGGTAAAATGAATCTGGTCATGTTTCATGGTCTAAATGGGTCAAAACTCAAAAGGATGATCTTTTTATAATATTTTTCTGGGTTTGCTATGAATATGGTCGGAATAATGGTCGAAAAAATGGCCGGAGCAAAATGTCAAAATTCGACCTAGCGACTTGTTTCATTTACTGGTGGCGACTTGTCTTTACAAGTTGTCTAGATTCATTGTATATGGGTAGCAAGTTGTGCTAGCGAGTTGTTCATTATGGTAGCGACTTGTTATTTAACAAGTAGCGATTTGTCTTAAAGGGGTAGCGACTTGGTCTAGCGATTTAGGCTAGCGACTTAGGCTTGCGACTTATGCTAGCGACTTGACTCATAAACTCAGCTAGCGACTTGAATAAAAAGAGGTAGCAACTTGTTAAAACTGCTTAGCGACTTGTTGACTCAATCTAGACCAAGACCACAAGACCAAAGATAGCGAATTTGTAGGATCAATATATTATTGTGTTTGATGATTCGGGTGGTCTAGGATGATGGAAATACATGTTATAAATTTTTGTAAGAGAAAGTAGAGAGATGGTGTTCTTGGTAGAGAGTTGTTTCAATAAAATGTAAAAGGTTAGATTGCCAAGCCACACCCCTTCCATGGATGGAAGGAGTATTTATACTTACAAAATAAACGACCTCCTATCGGCCTGTGGATCAGGTATACAGTGGGTAAAGACCCGTCCTTCCTCCACAGTGTTACTCTAAACTATTCTACGCTACTGACTAACTAATTAACTATTAAATAACGTAAACAACGACAAATATACGAGCTAACATATGCTAGACCATTATTGGGGTGACCGACACTTTAACGTGGAATTTCCAATTCCTAACAATCTCCCCCTAAGGGAGGTCACCCCATGAAATACATTTTGCTTCCTAGCATTCTATCTTTGACTTCGTTCTTGAGCTCGTAGACTTGAATTCTTCATTTCCGCAATCTTTGTGCATTAGTAGCGATTCTTCAAAGTCCGATTACTTTGTACTTTCAGTGGAGGCCTTTGAACTGATCCACATCTTTGATGATCTTCGAGCTTTCATTGAGATCATCAGCCACATTAAATCTCTGGATCACCCTTTATTGTGTTGCCATCATGTGAAGTTGTGACTTTCGGACCGACATGCTCACACTTTTGAATCATGACATCTTTCCATCAGAGTAGCGGAAGCTTTACTGATTCAAGATATTTGTAGCAGCGTAGAAGAAGCATAATATAGAAATATCTGAGCCAGGTTCTGTAGATATGCACCAGTCATGATTTCTTTAATTAAGTGTGGATGTTGTGAGCATGCGGCTTTGGATTGACTCCTCAATTATGATCAGCTGCAACCGTCCAAATGTACCTGCAAACAACAGTTAACAATAAAACACACGAAAGTGTCTTTGATCACTTTCGTTGAATTGAGGTACACGGCCCACGGTTCCCCGTTGATCAGTACAAGTACTGCCTGTGATCAGGTAGGATTCCTAAGAATCTCCTTGACAGGGTTTCGCAGCTGTTCTAGCCGTTCTCAAACTGGAACGTCTCAAAGAAGACAACACGGAGTGAGTGAACCAGCGAATTGAGATTCACTGATTGATGAAAAATTGATTTGAAAAAACAATCGAGTATTGCTTAGAAGAAAGAGTTTTGCAATGCGACGAAGGTTTTATGAGAAAGATCAATTTTCAATCAAAATACTTTTTGTATTAGAGAATGAGTACACATTCGATGTGCTAGATAAAAGAAGAGATTCGCACATCGAACGGTTTTTCCAAAAGTATTTTATTTCAATCAGAGATACTTTTTGTGTTTGAAAACATGAATACACATTCGACGTGCTAGAGAAAAGAAGGTTTGCACATCGAACGGTTTTTCCAAAAGTATTCGTCAATTCCAATCCTGGACCAAGGTTGATTCAAGATTGAATCTCCCCATCGTTTCTATCCAGTTCTCACAAGCTTGATCTTATGAGAAGATCCCACATGTCACCTACCAAGAGCTTGTATGATGTTGGCTCTAGAAGGATTTCCATCTTCATCGTGAATACTTTACATATCACTCGGATGTTCTGGCAATACCACAAGGATAATGCGTAGGACTCTTAATATATTCTTACTTTTCACATTGTGTGAAACAGCAAGTCTTCAAGAATAGTGTCCTAATGAGATATTGTGGATGATCTCTTGGCTCTAGACTCAATAGTGCACATTTGGTTCCTATGCCGGAGACTAGGGAGAGGGTCTCCTTCTTCAATATCAACAAACTCTAAGAGAAAGTCGATAGATTATGTCGGTTCCCCGTGAGAATGAAACAAGCCCTTTTAAGAGGAACTTGAGTAGCTTGGGAAGTTTAGTGCAGCGCGTCACTGGGTCCATGACGTCTTGTCTTCAATACCAGTGTTACCTTAGTAAACACCAGTAGCATATGTATTGAACCCGGTTACTGCCCTAAGGTTGAAAATTCTATGCGAAATCCCAGATATCAAGAGCAACCTGTTAGGAATTGGAAATTCCATGATAAAGTGTCGGTCACCCCAAGTATGGTCTAGCATATGTTAGCTCGTAGACTTGTAGTTATTTACGTTATTTAGTAGTTTATTAGTTAGTTTGTAGCGTAGAATAGTTTAGTGTATCACCGTGGAGGAAGGACGGGTCTTTACCCACTGTATGCCTGATCCACAGTCCGACAGGAGGACGTATCTTATGTAACTATAAATACCCCTTCCATCCATGGAAGGGGTGGTGCTTTCAATCTAACATTTTACATTTTACAAAGCAAGTCTCTAGCTTGAACACCCATCTCTCTACTTTCTCTCTCTAAAATGGCTATCATGTATTTTGATCATCCAAGACCACCCGAATCATCAAACACAATAAATATTACGATCCTACAAATGGTATCAGAGCCAAGGTTATGTTGTCTCTTGATGATTCGTATGGCTTTAAATGGTTTGTTGCACGCGGTTTGTTACTGACTTTTAATGTTTGAGCTGGATATGATGTGTTCTTAAAGTGGTTGTTAAAACTGTTTTTAAACTTTCTTTAAATGGTTTATTACTATTTTTTTGTATACTGCAGTTTTTATGATATGGTCATATCTGTTATGTCATAACATGGGTAAAAGGTCTTCAAATATCACTTTTTTCTGGGTAAAATGAATCTGGTCATGTTTCATGGTCTAAATGGGTCAAAACTCAAAAGGATGATCTTTTTATAATATTTTTCTGGGTTTGCTATGAATATGGTCGGAATAATGGTCGAAAAAATGGCCGGAGCAAAATGTCAAAATTCGACCTAGCGACTTGTTTCATTTACTGGTGGCGACTTGTCTTTACAAGTTGTCTAGATTCATTGTATATGGGTAGCGAGTTGTGCTAGCGAGTTGTTCATTATGGTAGCGACTTGTTATTTAACAAGTAGCGATTTGTCTTAAAGGGGTAGCGACTTGGTCTAGCGATTAAGGCTAGCGACTTAGGCTTGCGACTTATGCTAGCGACTTGACTCATAAACTCAGCTAGCGACTTGAATAAAAAGAGGTAGCAACTTGTTAAAACTGCTTAGCGACTTGTTGACTCAATCTAGACCAAGACCACAAGACCAAAGATAGCGAATTTGTAGGATCAATATATTATTGTGTTTGATGATTCGGGTGGTCTAGGATGATGGAAATACATGTTATAAATTTTATTAAGAGAAAGTAGAGAGATGGTGTTCTTGGTAGAGAGTTGTTTCAATAAAATGTAAAAGGTTAGATTGCCAAGCCACACCCCTTCCATGGATGGAAGGAGTATTTATACTTACAAAATAAACGACCTCCTATCGGCCTGTGGATCAGGTATACAGTGGGTAAAGACCCGTCCTTCCTCCACGGTGTTACTCTAAACTATTCTACGCTACTGACTAACTAATTAACTATTAAATAACGTAAACAACGACAAATATACGAGCTAACATATGCTAGACCATTATTGGGGTGACCGACAATTTAACGTGGAATTTCCAATTCTTAACAATCTCCCCCTAAGGGAGGTCACCCCATGAAATACATTTTGCTTCCTAGCATTCTATCTTTGACTTCGTTCTTGAGCTCGTAGACTTGAATTCTTCATTTCCGCAATCTTTGTGCATTAGTAGCGATTCTTCAAAGTCCGATTACTTTGTACTTTCAGTGGAGGCCTTTGAACTGATCCACATCTTTGATGATCTTCGAGCTTTCATTGAGATCATCAGCCACATTAAATCTCTGGATCACCCTTTATTGTGTTGCCATCATGTGAAGTTGTGACTTTCGGACCGACATGCTCACACTTTTGAATCATGACATCTTTCCATCAGAGTAGCGGAAGCTTTACTGATTCAAGATATTTGTAGCAGCGTAGAAGAAGCATAATATAGAAATATCTGAGCCAGGTTCTGTAGATATGCACCAGTCATGATTTCTTTAATTAAGTGTGGATGTTGTGAGCATGCGGCTTTGGATTGACTCCTCAATTATGATCAGCTGCAACCGTCCAAATGTACCTGCAAACAACAGTTAACAATAAAACACACGAAAGTGTCTTTGATCACTTTCGTTGAATTGAGGTACACGGCCCACGGTTCCCCGTTGATCAGTACAAGTACTGCCTGTGATCAGGTAGGATTCCTAAGAATCTCCTTGACAGGGTTTCGCAGCTGTTCTAGCCGTTCTCAAACTGGAACGTCTCAAAGAAGACAACACGGAGTGAGTGAACCAGCGAATTGAGATTCACTGATTGATGAAAAATTGATTTGAAAAAACAATCGAGTATTGCTTTGAAGAAAGAGTTTTGCAATGCGACGAAGGTTTTATGAGAAAGATCAATTTTCAATCAAAATACTTTTTGTATTTGTCACACCCCCAAATTACCTGTTTTGCAGCGGAATGGAATTCCTGGGGATTGACTGTCATAGCATCACAATCACAGTTATATTGAACGACCTAAAGTGTCGTTTGGAAAATACATCGCTTGAATTAATAAAACAATCAGAGTTTACAAAGTATAGGTCCCAAATGAAAGTTACTATGTGCGGAAAATAAGTTTGTTATAAGTCAAACGATGTTTTTAAAGTTCATAAAACCCAAGTGAGACGCGTCGTCACCGCGACTCTATGATATGTCCACATGCATGCCATGAAGTGAATGCCTTAGATACCTGAGATAAAACATGCTAAAAAGTGTCAACACAAAGGTTGAGTGAGTTCATAGAGTTTGTATGGAAATGTAGAGCCTTTCCAAATCGTTTAAGCAGCAAAGGCATTGTAAATCCACTCAGTTCCAGGTTCTGCCCATACAAAACTTGCAACCTGTGTGTTTACAACCCATTGCCAAAATATGTATAGTTTATGTTCAAATGCATGATGTCAAATGAATTCACATAACAGTACATAACTTAATGTATCAATAGTTACTTGACATAACACATAATTCGTATAGTTTAGATCGTTCCAAGGCCATTAGTTCATGTTTATACCAAGACCTTTGGTTCACTGATTATACCACGACAATTAGCTCAATGATTATACCACGACAATTAGCTCAATGATTATACCACGACAATTAGCTCAATGATTATACCACGACAATTAGCTCAATGATAATCCCAAGAAATTTAGTTCCATGATTTATGATATAGAATATGACTAAACATTCAGTTCAGTTAAGCATGTAGTTGCAAATAATCATGATAGTCATAAAAATAGTTGAGCATGTATCTCCCCCAAAGAGTTTAATAAAAGCATTAAAACAATTGAAAATGGGGCTATGGAAACTCACTTGGACAATGATGCGATGGCAAAAGTGAGTACACCGAAATGTAGCGTGAATCACTAAACTCGACCTATTATGAATGATATGATACATAATAAGTTATGATGTAATGTTATGCATGCAATTCGGATGATATTTATACCACTTATGAATTTTGAAAACAATACTTCTCGTCGAAATTATAATCTTTTAACGTCTTGACCATTTTCAAATTACTTCACATGTATTTATGTTAAAATGATATCCGTCGATAATCATTTAGTGATTTATTGTGAATTTATAACTTTTCGTCGTAAAATAATGTCATTGAAAGTTTCATGAAAGTGACTAAAACGGCCTCGAAAAGCTAGTCGTAAAATGGTGCACGTCGAGCGTTAGGAAACAAACTCAACGGTTTTGGGAAGCTCATATGATAATCTCAAAGTTTTAGTGTTTAAGTTTTCATCCTAGAGGTCTCGATCACGGAGAAAAATATAGGTTAAGTATGGTACTTGTGTGTTTAAGAGTGGTTTTCGGCAAACTTTGAGCGACCGTATTTTAATCATTACAACTCCGCTTGACGAACGGTTAGACATTTTGGAAAATATAGTTGGCGAACTTACTTTTACTAGATGACATCTTTTTATAATAAGTACTACGTCCATGTTAAAAACGACCCTCAACATGGTCCCTAGTTGCCGAAGTATATGTTTAATAGAAAATATATCAATGTTGCTAATAGAATAAAGTTACGGCAACTTTTGTTTATCGCGTGTAATTTGCTCGTTACAAGTCCGTTTTCTACGTTTTCTACATCCTTAGATTCGTGTCAAAGTATACTAATATATTTTTGATAATTCGACAAAATTTATAAAGCTTAAGACTCATTTTTGACTCGTAAAGAGTGACATTTTAAATGCTGAAATTTCTGAAATTAATAGTTTTCGTCGTCAAACTATAAAAATTCATAACTTCTTCGTTATAGCTCCGTTTTAATCCGTTCAAGCGGCCACGTTTTCGTTTTAAAGTATATTTTCCAAATATCTAGCCCAAAATATTTTGCTTACTGTCGGATTTTCAAAATAAGGACAGACCCTTAATTAGACTTGTCGAAATGAGTTTTTCACGCGCCAAACTTATTCCAACCAATTCAAAACAACTCCGAAGCTATTCTAATCCTACCATACACCTTTTTAGGGTGTCATGGGTTCCTAGGCATCACCAAGAGTGATTTATAACAAGGAGTAATTATAGGATGACTTATTTATATATAACTCTTAAAATCATGTAAAAGTGGTACAAACATCATATGACTTGCATGTTTTTACTCAAATATGATGAAATAAATATATCAATGAATATGAAATATGATGATGAGTATGAAATGCTTACTAGTAATTGATGAGGTTTAAGGACAAAGGGTTTTTCCTAATCACTTGAGGTTTTTATTGCAAAACCTATACAAGAGTGATACTAGGGTAATTAAAACTTTGTCTTGAAAAAATATGGTGATCCTCCTTGGTCTTTAGGTGTTGCCGGTTTTGGAAGAGAGAAAGGAAGAGAGGAATTTGCTTTTTCACTTTGAGATATTAAAAATGAATGAGTTTGTTTAATTGTATAATACTTGTACAATGAGATATTTAGGTAAGTTTCATTGTGACTCACCCTATGGTTGTCGACATGTTCATAAGAAATAAAATAGTTTGTATTTTTTTTTTGTATATTTTAAATGTATAAGGGTAGGGTAAATGTATATTTGTATAAGCATAGTTAGTAAGGTGTATATATTTAAGCATTTAGGGTAGCGTTAGCTAAAAATAAATTGTAACGGGTTAAAATAAAATATATTGAGGTCATAAAAATTATAAAAATACATTTCTTGCAAAAATTGAGTGAAATAATAATTATCGTGTTGAATTTACGAAAACCGTCGTAATTATATAAACATAACAATTTATATACGAAATAAATTAAAAACATCGGGTAAATTAATAATATAATTTTTATAGTCTTAAAATGAGTATAAAAATATATTAGGAATATTTTTGAAAGTGTCGGATCAAATGTTCAAAATAAATGTTTACGCGATAGCGTTAATTTAATAGGAAAATAAACGTTTAAGGTAAAATGCAAAACCATGCATGAACTAATATGATGATAATGATGTCAATGAAATGTAGACTAAATCTAGCCTATATGAAATGTCCTCGATGAAATGTTTATAAATTCACAGCTAAACCATTACGGTTACGTGAATTTGATGCTCGTAAACATAGTTTACGATAAATGATAAGTGATGAAGCATGAATAATGTTTTGAAATATGACCTGAAAATACGAGTTGTCACATTCGCCCAACCAAAAAGGAATTCAGTCCCTGAATTCAGTTCGTGTTAGTCTATCAAATTTTTGAGTTTGTGATGAATAACGAGGAAAGAAGACATGAAAAGGTGTCGTTATGGTTATCGATGATTTAGAGCGTACAAAACATCATAGTAAAGAAAATATTGGATGAATCTTCCGTGAATAACACTTTGACTTTTATGAATATGTGAAAACCCTGCTTGCACTAAGACTTATAAATAACTGCTCCCAACATAACATGATCCCTCCAGAATTAGACATAGTTAGCTAGGCTATGTATAATTAAGGAACGATATCCCTCCAGAATTAGACATAGTTAGCTAGGCTATGTATAATTAAGGAACGATAATGTGACGTTCGGTTTAGTTGTTATAACTCTCGATGTTTACAGAGATCTAAACCTTGTAAGTGATAACGAATCAGAAGGAAAAGAAAGTACGCTTAATGAAAATATTTTACAACGAGTGGTTCATCAAAAGTAGTACATCTTAAGTCATAAGATCCGAATACGATGGAAGACATAAACTTAGTACGACATAGTACATAAGGAAAAATTAAGATTGTTAGTTTCCGAACTTCTTCAGTCTTCCGCATTGTTGAGACCATGACGAGCTTCTCCTCCTTCTAACATGTATGCATTCCCATGAGTACCTTCAAATTGTTGACTTTGGCTTTGAGGACATTGATTCTGATAGTGTCCTTGCTCCCCGCATCCGTAACATGTATCTATGGCCTTGCCTCTACAATTCCTGGCAAGATGTCCCAGTTTTTGACACTTGAAGCACTTAACAGGGCAAAGACCCGAGTGATGATACTTACATCGATTACATAGTGGGTAATTTCCAGCATAACCTCTGCCTTCTATTGGTGCAGCAACATAAACCATTGCAGTTTCTTGCCCTCTATTCTGTTGTTGATGATGGTTAGTGTTACGGTTTTGGTTGTCGTTATTATAACCTCCTTGGTCATTTTCCCATTTCCTTTTGTTGTTGTTAATTTGGTTGTTGTTGTTGTTGCGGTTATTGTTGATAATGTTTTCCCCCTTCACAACTTGAGCCATGAGTTTTTGAGTTATCCTGATAGTTTCTTCAATTGTTTGTGGATCGGAAGAAGTTACATCTCCTTGAATACATTGTGGAAGTCCTCCAATGAAATTTTCCAGTAGTTTCTCATTGTCCGAAACCATTGATGGACATAGTGCAGCCAATTCTTGAAACCTCCTGATGTAGGTCTCGATGTCATAACCAATAGTCACTAACTCATAGAATTCCGTTTCTAATTTCTTCACCTCCGTGCGCGGACAATACTTCTTTGTAAATAACCTCTTGAATTGATCCCACGTGAGCTTGTAAGCATTTTCGATACCAATAGGTTGTGCATACGAATTCCACCATGACATTGCGCCATCTAAGA
This sequence comes from Chrysanthemum seticuspe, assembly GCA_019973895.1. Lineage (NCBI taxonomy): Eukaryota > Viridiplantae > Streptophyta > Magnoliopsida > Asterales > Asteraceae > Chrysanthemum > Chrysanthemum seticuspe. Next base: position 156,592,133 of record BPTQ01000008.1, on the reverse strand, counting down.
GTGTACCAGTGGCAAACTTCACCTTGTAGTCATCTGGGCAATTGCATAGAAGAAACACAGACTCCATCTTCTCAAACCATCGAACCATAGCAGTGGCTCCTTCAGTGCCTTTGAACTTTGTAGGATCACAGTTCTTAAAGTCCTTGTATGTACAATTTTGAACTCCAGATCCTCCTGCAGCTCCTGTGGCAGCAGCAAGTCTAGCAGCTTCAGCAGCAGCCGTGGCCTCGGCAGCAGCAGTTACCGTTGCTCGCTCTTTCCTTAGTGCCTCGGCTATACTATCCTCTATATACCTTTGGATAGCAGCTGGTGTCATTTCTGGTGCAGCTTTCTTCGGTGCCATAACTCTTCAAAATAAGAGGAAAGGTGAGACGTAGCAAAGTCCTATGTTAAGAATAAGCGCTCTAAAGAGATGTGATGTGAGGTGATAAGTTTGAGGTTATTTTTCAAAATGATCGACGGTTTCCTAAGAATTGGGTTATGAGATGTTGTAAGCGCTTCAAATGTATGATGGTTTAGTGACTTAATGTGTGAATAACGTGTAACTCGACATGTTAGTGATGAAACAAAGGAGTGAGAGTGACTTCGCCCTACTTAAAGGTTTATCTCAGCATTCGACGTTATCGGTGATGAATCAGCTGATATTAAAATTACGATAGAGAATGACAAAGCATTCTCCACATTAGAGTATGAGGAAATGATAATGGAATGGGTAATTAAAGGCATCCATGTGACAATCATTTTGAAGTGAAAGTAAATAACTCGAAAAATGTACATATAAACCGCATATAAAGTGAACATGCACTTATGGTGAAATGATGAGATGCTATGATGATGTAGTTATAGTCTAGGGTCAATGATGCAACCTAGTTCTCTATAACTGAAGCTCTGATGCCAATCTGTCACACCCCCAAATTACCTGTTTTGCAGCGGAATGGAATTCCTGGGGATTGACTGTCATAGCATCACAATCACAGTTATATTGAACGACCTAAAGTGTCGTTTGGAAAATACATCGCTTGAATTAATAAAACAATCAGAGTTTACAAAGTATAGGTCCCAAATGAAAGTTACTATGTGCGGAAAATAAGTTTGTTATAAGTCAAACGATGTTTTTAAAGTTCATAAAACCCAAGTGAGACGCGTCGTCACCGCGACTCTATGATATGTCCACATGCATGCCATGAAGTGAATGCCTTAGATACCTGAGATAAAACATGCTAAAAAGTGTCAACACAAAGGTTGAGTGAGTTCATAGAGTTTGTATGGAAATGTAGAGCCTTTCCAAATCGTTTAAGCAGCAAAGGCATTGTAAATCCACTCAGTTCCAGGTTCTGCCCATACAAAACTTGCAACCTGTGTGTTTATAACCCATTGCCAAAATATGTATAGTTTATGTTCAAATGCATGATGTCAAATGAATTCACATAACAGTACATAACTTAATGTATCAATAGTTACTTGACATAACACATAATTCGTATAGTTTAGATCGTTCCAAGGCCATTAGTTCATGTTTATACCAAGACCTTTGGTTCACTGATTATACCACGACAATTAGCCCAATGATTATACCACGACAATTAGCTCAATGATTATACCACGACAATTAGCTCAATGATTATACCACGACAATTAGCTCAATGATTATACCACGACAATTAGCTCAATGATAATCCCAAGACATTTAGTTCCATGATTTATGATAATGAATATGACTAAACATTCAGTTCAGTTAAGCATGTAGTTGCAAATAATCATGATAGTCATAAAAATAGTTGAGCATGTATCTCCCCCAAAGAGTTTAATAAAAGCATTAAAACAATTGAAAATGGGGCTATGGAAACTCACTTGGACAATGATGCGATGGCAAAAGTGAGTACACCGAAATGTAGCGTGAATCACTAAACTCGACCTATTATGAATGATATGATACATAATAAGTTATGATGTAATGTTATGCATGCAATTCGGATGATATTTATACCACTTATGAATTTTGAAAACAATACTTCTCGTCGAAATTATAATCTTTTAACGTCTTGACCATTTTCAAATTACTTCACATGTATTTATGTTAAAATGATATCCGTCGATAATCATTTAGTGATTTATTGTGAATTTATAACTTTTCGTCGTAAAATAATGTCATTGAAAGTTTCATGAAAGTGACTAAAACGGCCTCGAAAAGCTAGTCGTAAAATGGTGCACGTCGAGCGTTAGGAAACAAACTCAACGGTTTTGGGAAGCTCATATGATAATCTCAAAGTTTTAGTGTTTAAGTTTTCATCCTAGAGGTCTCGATCACGGAGAAAAATATAGGTTAAGTATGGTACTTGTGTGTTTAAGAGTGGTTTTCGGCAAACTTTGAGCGACCGTATTTTAATCATTACAACTCCGCTTGACGAACGGTTAGACATTTTGGAAAATATAGTTGGCGAACTTACTTTTACTAGATGACATCTTTTTATAATAAGTACTACGTCCATGTTAAAAACGACCCTCAACATGGTCCCTAGTTGCCGAAGTATATGTTTAATAGAAAATATATCAATGTTGCTAATAGAATAAAGTTACGACAACTTTTGTTTATCGCGTGTAATTTGCTCGTTACAAGTCCGTTTTCTACGTTTTCTACATCCTTAGATTCGTGTCAAAGTATACTAATATATTTTTGATAATTCGACAAAATTTATAAAGCTTAAGACTCATTTTTGACTCGTAAAGAGTGACATTTTAAATGCTGAAATTTCTGAAATTAATAGTTTTCGTCGTCAAACTTCAAAAATTCATAACTTCTTCGTTATAGCTCCGTTTTAATCCGTTCAAGCGGCCACGTTTTCGTTTTAAAGTATATTTTCCAAATATCTAGCCCAAAATATTTTGCTTACTGTCGGATTTTCCAGATTTTCAAAATAAGGACATACCCTTAATTAGACTTGTCGAAATGAGTTTTTCACGCGCCAAACTTATTCCAACCAATTCAAAACAACTCCGAAGCTATTCTAATCCTACCATACACCTTCTTAGGGTGTCATGGGTTCCTAGGCATCACCAAGAGTGATTTATAACAAGGAGTAATTATAGGATGACTTATTTATATATAACTCTTAAAATCATGTAAAAGTGGTACAAACATCATATGACTTGCATGTTTTTACTCAAATATGATGAAATAAATATATCAATGAATATGAAATATGATGATGAGTATGAAATGCTTACTAGTAATTGATGAGGTTTAAGGACAAAGGGTTTTTCCTAATCACTTGAGGTTTTTATTGCAAAACCTATACAAGAGTGATACTAGGGTAATTAAAACTTTGTCTTGAAAACATATGGTGATCCTCCTTGGTCTTTAGGTGTTGCCGGTTTTGGAAGAGAGAAAGGAAGAGAGGAATTTGCTTTTTCACTTTGAGATATTAAAAATGAATGAGTTTGTTTAATTGTATAATACTTGTACAATGAGATATTTAGGTAAGTTTCATTGTGACTCACCCTATGGTTGTCGACATGTTCATAAGAAATAAAATAGTTTGTATTTTTTTTTTGTATATTTTAAATGTATAAGGGTAGGGTAAATGTATATTTGTATAAGCATAGTTAGTAAGGTGTATATATTTAAGCATTTAGGGTAGCGTTAGCTAAAAATAAATTGTAACGGGTTAAAATAAAATATATTGAGGTCATAAAAATTATAAAAATACATTTCTTGCAAAAATTGAGTGAAATAATAATTATCGTGTTGAATTTACGAAAACCGTCGTAATTATATAAACATAACAATTTATATACGAAATAAATTAAAAACATCGGGTAAATTAATAATATAATTTTTATAGTCTTAAAATGAGTATAAAAATATATTAGGAATGTTTTTGAAAGTGTCGGATCAAATGTTCAAAATAAATGTTTACGCGATAGCGTTTATTTAATAGGAAAATAAACGTTTAAGGTAAAATGCAAAACCATGCATGAACTAATATGATGATAATGATGTCAATGAAATGTAGACTAAATCTAGCCTATATGAAATGTCCTCGATGAAATGTTTATGAATTCACAGCTAAACCATTACGGTTACGTGAATTTGATGCTCGTAAACATAGTTTACGATAAATGATAAATGATGAAGCATGAATAATGTTTTGAAATATGACCTGAAAATACGAGTTGTCACAGTATTAGAGAATGAGTACACATTCGATGTGCTAGATAAAAGAAGAGATTCGCACATCGAACGGTTTTTCCAAAAGTATTTTATTTCAATAAGAGATACTTTTTGTGTTTGAAAACAATAATACACATTCGACGTGCTAGAGAAAAGAAGGTTTGCACATCGAACGGTTTTTCCAAAAGTATTCGTCAATTCCAATCCTGGACCAAGGTTGATTCAAGATTGAATCTCCCCATCATTTCTATCCAGTTCTCACAAGCTTGATCTTATGAGAAGATCCCACATGTCACCTACCAACAGCTTGTATGATGTTGGCTCTAGAAGGATTTCCATCTTCATCGTGAATACTTTACATATCACTCGGATGTTCTGGCAATACCACAAGGATAATGCGTAGGACTCTTAATATATTCTTACTTTCCACATTGTGTGAAACAGCAAGTCTTCAAGAATAGTGTCCTAATGAGATATTGTGGATGATCTCTTGGCTCTAGACTCAATAGTGCACATTTGGTTCCTATGCCGGAGACTAGGGAGAGGGTCTCCTTCTTCAATATCAACAAACTCTAAGAGAAAGTCGATAGATTATGTCGGTTCCCCGTGAGAATGAAACAAGCCCTTTTAAGAGGAACTTGAGTAGCTTGGGAAGTTTAGTGTAGCGCGTCACTGGGTCCATGACGTCTTGTCTTCAATACCAGTGTTACCTTAGTAAACACCAGTAGCATATGTATTGAACCCGGTTACTGCCCTAAGATTGAAAATTCTATGCGAAATCCCAGATATCAAGAGCAACCTGTTAGGAATTGGAAATTCCATGATAAAGTGTCGGTCACCCCAAGTATGGTCTAGCATATGTTAGCTCGTAGACTTGTAGTTATTTACGTTATTTAGTAGTTTATTAGTTAGTTTGTAGCGTAGAATAGTTTAGTGTATCACCGTGGAGGAAGGACGGGTCTTTACCCACTGTATGCCTGATCCACAGTCCGACAGGAGGACGTATCTTATGTAACTATAAATACCCCTTCCATCCATGGAAGGGGTGGTGCTTTCAATCTAACATTTTACATTTTACAAAGCAAGTCTCTAGCTTGAACACCCATCTCTCTACTTTCTCTCTCTAAAATGGCTATCATGTATTTTGATCATCCAAGACCACCCGAATCATCAAACACAATAAATATTACGATCCTACAAATGGTATCAGAGCCAAGGTTATGTTGTCTTTTGATGATTCGTATGGCTTTAAATGGTTTGTTGCACGCGGTTTGTTACTGACTTTTAATGTTTGAGCTGGATATGATGTGTTCTTAAAGTGGTTGTTAAAACTGTTTTTAAACTTTCTTTAAATGGTTTATTACTATTTTTTTGTATACTGCAGTTTTTATGATATGGTCATATCTGTTATGTCATAACATGGGTAAAAGGTCTTCAAATATCACTTTTTTCTGGGTAAAATGAATCTGGTCATGTTTCATGGTCTAAATGGGTCAAAACTCAAAAGGATGATCTTTTTATAATATTTTTCTGGGTTTGCTATGAATATGGTCGGAATAATGGTCGAAAAAATGGCCGGAGCAAAATGTCAAAATTCGACCTAGCGACTTGTTTCATTTACTGGTGGCGACTTGTCTTTACAAGTTGTCTAGATTCATTGTATATGGGTAGCGAGTTGTGCTAGCGAGTTGTTCATTATGGTAGCGACTTGTTATTTAACAAGTAGCGATTTGTCTTAAAGGGGTAGCGACTTGGTCTAGCGATTTAGGCTAGCGACTTAGGCTTGCGACTTATGCTAGCGACTTGACTCATAAACTCAGCTAGCGACTTGAATAAAAAGAGGTAGCAACTTGTTAAAACTGCTTAGCGACTTGTTGACTCAATCTAGAACAAGACCACAAGACCAAAGATAGCGAATTTGTAGGATCAATATATTATTGTGTTTGATGATTCGGGTGGTCTAGGATGATGGAAATACATGTTATAAATTTTAGTAAGAGAAAGTAGAGAGATGGTGTTCTTGGTAGAGAGTTGTTTCAATAAAATGTAAAAGGTTAGATTGCCAAGCCACACCCCTTCCATGGATGGAAGGAGTATTTATTGTGTTGCCATCATGTGAAGTTGTGACTTTCGGACCGACATGCTCACACTTTTGAATCATGACATCTTTCCATCATAGTAGCAGAAGCTTTACTGATTCAAGATATTTGTAGCAGCGTAGCAGAAGCATAATATAGAAATATATGAGCCAGGTTCTGTAGATATGCACCAGTCATGATTTCTTTAATTAAGTGTGGATGTTGTGAGCATGCGACTTTGGATTGACTCCTCAATTCTGATCAGCTGCAACCGTCCAAATGTACCTGCAAACAACAGTTAGCAATAAAACACACGAAAGTGTCTTTGATCACTTTCGTTGAATTGAGGTACACGGCCCACGGTTCCCCGTTGATCAGTACAAGTACTGCCTGTGATCAGGTAGGATTCCTAAGAATCTCCTTGACAGGGTTTCGCAGCTGTTCTAGCCGTTCTCAAACTGGAACGTCTCAAAGATGCCAACACGGAGTGAGTGAACCAATGAATTGAGATTCATTGATTGATGAAAAATTGATTTGAAAAAACAATCGCGTATTGCTTAGAAGAAAGAGTTTTGCAATGGGACGAAGGTTTTATGAGAAAGATCAATTTTCAATCAAAATACTTTTTGTATTAGAGAATGAGTACACATTCGATGTGCTAGATAAAAGAAGAGATTCGCACATCGAACGGTTTTTCCAAAAGTATTTTATTTCAATCAGAGATAATTTTTGTGTTTGAAAACATGAATACACATTCGACGTGCTAGAGAAAAGAAGGTTTGCACATCGAATGGTTTTTCCAAAAGTATTCGTCAATTCCAATCCTGGACCAAGGTTGATTCAAGATTGAATCTCCCCATCGTTTCTATCCAGTTCTCACAAGCTTGATCTTATGAGAAGATCCCACATGTCACCTACCAAGAGCTTGTATGATGTTGGCTCTAGAAGGATTTCCATCTTCATCGTGAATACTTTACATATCACTCGGATGTTCTGGCAATACCACAAGGATAATGCGTAGGACTCTTAATATATTCTTACTTTCCACATTGTGTGAAACAGCAAGTCTTCAAGAATAGTGTTCTAATGAGATATTGTGAATGATCTCTTGGCTCTAGACTCAATAGTGCACATTTGGTTCCTATGCCGGAGACTAGGGAGAGGGTCTCCTTCTTCAATATCAACAAACTCTAAGAGAAAGTCGATAGATTATGTCGGTTCCTCGTGAGAATGAAACAAGCCCTTTTAAGAGGAACTTGAGTAGCTTGGGAAGTTTAGTGCAGCGCGTCACTGGGTCCATGACGTCTTGTCTTCAATACCAGTGTTACCTTAGTAAACACCAGTAGCATATGTATTGAACCCGGTTACTGCCCTAAGGTTGAATTATTGGAGGGCTATTTCTTTTCACCCCTTTTCACATTCAATTCTTTTTCATTCATCAACCTCTTCAGTTCTTACCGAGATTTCATAACTAGAACCTTGTTGGTTTATTCCAGTTCTAGCTCTATCTCAGTCCGCACTCTTCCCATATCTCACTTTTCTCCTTTTTTTTTCATCATACCTAAGGATTCTACACTATCTATTGGATTGTCCCTGGGTAGATCCCTCCGGTTCTGGCGGATCGTGGGAACTAATACCTAACCTCACCATCCTTATAACTCCATGCATAAAGTAAAATGGTCGGTCTTTTGGTACAGTTCATTCCTTCTCAAAACCAATTGAAAATTTATTTGGAAAAACAATCAAGGTACTTGTGATACGAGATCAAAGAATTTTGTACCTTAATAGTTTTGATCATTTAGAAAACCTCCCCCTCAACATGTGCATATGATTTAGAAATTGTTTAGCACATGGAGGCAAGAGGACTTTGAAATATTTTCTTTGATCACAATTTTGATTGAAAAAGCCATTTGATTTTCTTGAGAAATTCTTCCCCTCAATATGTGCGTAGGATATTTGAAATCATTTTATCACATAGAGGCAAGAGTTGTTTTGAAGCACATTTACGATCACACAAGCCATTAAGAAAACCATTTGAAAATTCAATCAAGGTACTTTATGTTAAAACATAAAAGCTTTTGTACCTCGATAGTTTATTTTATTTTGAAATGCTCCCCCTAAATATGTGCTTCGTGATTCAAAAGCGTTTAGCACATATGAGAGAGCAGCCTGCACATTTGAATCAAACAATCACCTTTTATCAAATTTCATATTAAATCACAAATTCTCCCTCGATCAAAAATATCAGACCCTTTGAGATTTTGGATCTCAAGTGATTTAATAAGGTTTAAAAAACATGGGAGCATATGTGTCTGGTTTAAATACTCGTCTGGTTTTTGGATAAATCCTCCTCCTCAACATGTGCATTGTGTATTTGAAATCGTTTGGCACATGGAGGCAGGAGTGCCTATAAAGGACTAAAACTGATTCCATGAAAACAGATTTGAGATTTAAATCATGATCTCTCCCCCGATCAAAAATTTTAAACCTTTTGAGATTTGTGATCCCAATTGATTTAAATCATTTAGAAAATTTTAGGGGAAAGATGTGGCAAGATTTAATTTTGAAAGATGACAGATAGGAACAGATTTAGACATTAAAGATTTTTAGTGTCAGGTATGATTGTTTTTAGGAGATCTTTAAGTAAAATAAAACAATTTCACAATCAAACAAGAACAGAAAAAATTTCATTTTGAAAGATCTTGATTCTTAAAGAAAATCATACCATGACATAACATTAAATCTTTAGATCACCACATTTTAACGTACACACGGACTTTTATGAAGAAATATCGTTTGAAAATATTTAATTTGAAATCACTCTCCCCCTCAATCGATGACCGAAGTCGATAATTGAGAGACTTAGGTTTTGATAAAAAAAAGTCCGGTGATTTTCTAACATTAGTCCAATTTATTTTCAAAACAATATTTTCCATTTTCAAAACAATTTAATCAAATAATTTCAAAATTGTTTAAAAATGGTATCCTGCACAAAGATACGTTAGGTGGTAGAGAAGCTTCTGTTGTTGCTGTAGGGCTAGAAGAAAATCGTCTGCTGATGCAGTGATACTTCTTACATTGCATTTTAATGCCAACTTAGGTCAAATTTAAGCTTCGTTTCTTCAATCACTTAGAAGAAAACCATCTGCTGATGCAGTGAGACCTCTTACGTTGCATTTATGCCAACTCTTCATAGAAGTCCAATTAAGCTGCATTTCTTCATTTGTCAACCCAAGATACAGTTACCCTTTCCTTTCGGCATCCAATCATCTTCAATTGTGGGATCCGGATCGGGAACATTCTTATATACCAATATACCTGCATACGTTAGTGAACACAAACAGATATATAGTGGTCGACATCACCCAAACAGCAATCGACTAATAAAAGTCTAACCAACATATCAATCAGATCATATAAGGTATGGGAATAATGTGTTTATCAAACTCTAATCATCTAATCCTAGCAATCATATCCTAGGCACCTAGTCCTTCAACATAGGTTAACATCATTTTTAATTAAGCATATAGGATAATTATATAATCTCGTTAGATGATATAGATTTGAAAACATTCTCCCCCTCAATCAATGACTCATTTTATGAAAATTTTAAAAGCGCAGAAGTCATTGATTGAATTTTCAATTTTTACGAAAAACTCTGAAACTGATTGATTTAATAGCAACTCATTAACCACCATTTTGTTAAAACAAATATTTTTCTGAAGAATTTTTGAAGGAAAAATATTTGAGTAGGAACAGCAGTCCTTCGACATACTTTCCTCATTTTGTTTTAGGATAAGTGCACGAAATATTTGAAAATTGTTTAGCGCAGCACTTTCCATCCTTGAAGAACGGGTTGCTATCTGAAATAATAGCAAGCCATAGTTTTAAGCACGGGTTACAGTCTGAAGTAACTGCAAGCCATATTTTGAGATATGTTTTGGAAAAGAATATTTACACCTCCTGCTCGAACTTCATCTATGGTCCCGTGCCATTATTGAATGACATTTCTAAGACCGCAGATGTTATCGATACCAGAAGACATGTCATGTGAAAACATATTTTTGGTATTTTTGAAATTTTCTGATTTTTTATGGGTTTTTGAAGGTTTTATATTTTTCTATTTTGTTTTGCTGGTTTTATATTTTTGTATTTTGTTTTTCAAATAAATATATACACAGATAGAGTAGATGATATAGTAAAAGAAGATGATGATACGAGAACCGAGATAAGGATATCGAACAGCCCCGTTGTAGAAGATAGAAGTCATCATCTCTTAAACATTCACCACTAAAGCTTCCAAGGGCTCTTGAATTGTAAGAAATTGAACCATCTGAAAGTGAGACTTTGGCAGCTTCCCCCCAAACCGAAAATCCATTAGATGAGCAGATTCGAAGCTCTATTTCAAGCTTGCCTTAGCCAGGTGCACAGAGAAGCACACCATTTTCATCGATCTTGCTGCTCCTTTTAAGAATAATCATTGTGATTCTTCATTCGAGGTTATATCATCCAATAGAAGAACAACAACGTATCATCCCACATTTGAATACCTTTTTCTCAAATTCCTTTTCCACTGAAGTCTGAAGCGATCCATTCCAAAAGGTGTCAATAGAGCAATTCCCCCAAGTAGTTGAATTGATGCGTTCAGTCTCTTTGTATATATCAAGAACTCTCCCGAATACACATCATGAGGGTAATGAAGAACACCTCCCCTATGTTCACATCTTTCGTCACTGATGAATGTGTATGAAGCTCAAGAATCCGAAATACACCAATATCCAAGAACTCTCCTGAATACACATCATGAGGGTAATGAAGAACACCTCCCCTATGTTCACATCTTTCATCCCTGATGAATGTGTAAGAAGCTCAAGAATCCGAAGTACACACATTCCCAGCGAGAGAATGATAACACCTTCCTCATGTTATACATTTATCTCCCCTGAATATGTCATACTTGTGTACCTCTTTTATCTTCAGAAACTTTCTCTAACATCTCTTCCCCCACGAATAAGAACACTAAACGCCTTGATGAGTAAACCTTGAGTTTCTCTGCTGTCATGACATTTGTCTTCCCGGAATATCTTCAATCACTTAGAAGAATTAAGTTCATCAAGTTTACTCGCCATGAGTCAAAGCTTGAGTTTCTCTGCGTTAATAACATTTGTCTTCCCGGGATATCTTCAATTAATTAGAAGTATTAAGTTCATCAAGTTTACTCGCGTTTAGGTGCTTGTCTCCTTCCCCCCTTGCTGGTTTTGATACTTCATAATCAGCAACACACTATAAGCCCGTATACTAGAAATCTGTTGAGAAAAATACTTAGAAGTCTTTGTGAGAATCAACTTGCTGAAGAAAGTGAGCAAATCTAATTAGGGATTGAATCTGACTTATCACTCTCCCCAAATTAGTGCTCTCCCCTAAACCGACAATCTGTTTGATAAATGCCCAGATTAAGAAGAAGTCTTTAGATAATCAAATGCAACTCGTCTTTAGTCTTCTAACATGTAGCAGAGAATGTAGAACCGACTGTAGACTCGATCTTCTTCAAGATTGTTCAGTTGGGGAATAGATAGTTAACATCTTCAACTTACACCAAAAAGCATCTCACCAAAAAGCATCCCAATTAACTTACATCTTGCAAATCCCCTTAACTAAAATCCCTCCCAATCAAACAAGAACAGAAAGATGTTCATCAAGGAAATCAGCAATCAGGCCGCAACGAACACACAAGATGGTAACACCAAACTACCAATCACATCAAACAAGAACAGAGAGATTGTTCGGAATCATCATGTTGATGTATACGTGAAGCATTAACCGGAAGCACTTTGTCGATAAACTCATCAATCTGAGTGAAGATGTCAACCAACGGCTCTTAGAAGAAACTCCATGTAAAGATGATCTGATAAGAAGAAGATCGGTTCTTACATGAGTTAGGAGCCGTTTGACCATATATTCTCATATATAAATCAACCATGCAGTATAATCACACTTCTTCTCCCCCTCAAGAATTGCATACGGAGATGCCATTCTTGATTAAACAAGTGAAAATCATCCAAATGTATTCTATTCACACTTCTCCCCCGCAAAATTAGCACAGGATGTCGCCATCGTCATTATAGTTGAGCAAGTGCAATAAGAAACCAATCAACAGTAGTTCGGCTCACTTGATGACTGAAGCGCATGGAAAAGGTATGAAGCATGTTGATGAGAATGGTCATTAATGAGAAGATTTCTCTTCTTCCGAAGATAAAGCACACTGACACGTATACTTTTCTTTTCTTTGAGGAACGAGGCATGAACTCTTGTGTTCATACGTCATAAGAAGATTTCTCTTCTTTCAAAGATAAAGCGCACTGAGACGTACACTTTTCTTTTCTTTGGAGTACGAGGCATGAACTGTTGTGTTCATACGTCATAATCTCTCTTTTTTCATCATCTCTTGGCAAAACATGTAATCCACCCCATTATCATTCAGTAGGCTCTTTGTAGTGACAGCTGATGGAGAAAACCCGGTATAATGAATTTGACCCTGAAGTAAACTACCCTGAACTCGTGACTTAAACTTGCACATATGTAACAAAGAGCGGTGCTGATTTCCATTAGCATCTCAAAGTACTCTCTATGTACTCTATACTCTTCAACCAACCAACCATCAAGTATAAGACGTACATTACCTCTTGAAAATCCACAATTGAATGTGACACTGAGCACTACAACGTAACTCCTTAAAGTGATAGTTATTTTTTGGTGATACGAGCCCAATTTCCCCTCGTGGTAAAAGAGAAAAAGACTCCCAAAAATAGCTAGATTTCCATGTCTTCATTTTTGATAATAAGCTCGAACAAAGATCATGAAGAATCTTCATCCAACCAACCCCGATACCTTCAGATACTAAGTACACTCGCCCGTGATATTTCACTTCAACGTCAAATAAATAATAGTGAATTAACCCCGTTGACACATCTTCTAGTTAAAAGCTCAACTCTAGCCTCCTTTGACGTTTTAAGTGAACTCTGATAATGGTTTCATCCCGACCATGGTTAAAAGTACGTAACCCCGTAAAACCATGTAATAGCCAAACTGTCATGAAGAAAATCCAAGCAATCACCCAATTCATGAAGTACACTCTTTTATCCCTTCTTTGACGTAGAAACTGTAGCACCAGCATCATATAAGATCCCAAAATACACTTTCCTTTCTCCATGATGGTTCCATCATCACGGGATTTTACAATTCTATGGTTTAAACCGAGAAATAATTTCTTTCGCGGGATTTTACAAAACCAAGAATAAATCGTAGGATAGATCCGGAAATGCACATTACAATTACCAGGATGTTTCCATTCTCACGGGATTTTACAAGTCTATGATTTAAATCGAGAAATAGGTTCTTTCGCGGGATTTTACAAAATCAAGACAAAACCGTAAACAATGTCAACTTGAATGTGTAATGACAACTTTGGTTTCAGTGAATATCTGTTTTAGGGGAACATGCAGCGGTTCATCAACGGTTTATTATCCAACATCATCAACATCATCAACCATCCAATAAATACTTTGGTAAATACATCATTCACGCATTATGTCGGCTATTGTAGTGACCACATGGAGAAGTAAACCCGATATACCAAACTTGATCATGAAGTAGAAATCCCCAGATTTGTTACTTAAACTTGTACTAATCCTCGTGAAAAAGAAACGGTGTACCCAATGTACAAGACCTCTTGACATTCTCAATTGAGTGAGACACCGAAGTGATAGTTACGTTGTGGGTTAAGCGAGAAAGAATCACACCCGTAACTAAATAGCCAAGTCTTTATCACACTCTATAAAATCCCAAACAAGTCATCTTCGCGGAAGGGTAGAAAGAAAGAAGATGAGATAAGTAAACGCGTCCGGAAAAACCTCACTTCAAATTCAAATAAGAGATACCGTCCAAACAACCCCGTAGTCAACATTGTCCAATGAACACTTCAGGCCGTGACGAAATATCCTACGTGAAAATGGTATAAACCAAAGTATCAAACTTCATAACACAACAAATCTCATCATCATCACATCTCATAACCCAAAATTCACACGTCTCAAATATCAACATCATCTAATTTCATCAGCAAATAACACAAAATCCAAATCTCACATAATCTTGCTTTAGAGAAGCCCGTCAGTCCATTATCCAAGATTACAAGACCAAGTCCAATTAAAACCGTTTAAGCGTCACTTCTTATTAAATCAATAACATTGGACAAGAGGCTTGAACACATTCAAGATCAACTAATAACTCAAGCCGTGAGCAAATGTCCCTCGTGAATTAATTATCCGACCAAAATACCACTCATTAACATACAACAAACATTTATATCCAAAATTTAATTCAAAAAGATTTGTGATACCAAAGTTTGTGCTTGGCCTTTTTACCATGTAGTATCAAAATATTTTCACAATGTTAGAAACAAGAAACCATTGAATTTGAGAAGTATCACAATGATAATCACACAAAGTCTGTCTAGGACACATTCATGTCCAACGTCCAAGACCAATAGCGAAGATAGATTACACGGCCCAATAATCATACTAATCATCACACGGCCCATTTCAGAGATTAAAAAAAAACCGGTCCACCACAATTATCCCAACGATCACATGAATGTTCAGGCCCATCTAATCCACAACAGGTTTTAACATGAGATACGCTAAAAATATGGGTATAAAACGCCACATAACTCAACATTAGCCCTAATGACTATCACTTTAACAAAACGCAGTCACACACAATATTAGCAAACCCTAATATCATAAACATTCCGCCACACTCCTAATAATTCTCACATCATTTCATCCACCAAATAAATCTCACAAACTTCATCTCACTCCAATCCGCCCCCATTTATAAATCCAGAATCGGTTTAGACAATACTCAGCCACAGGGATGGCTTTGAGGGATTAAGAAATGGCCACAGGGATGGTTTCTGTTTCTACGAGGCATCAAGATAATTGAAAACATACGGGTAGGTTTTAATTAATGTTGATGTCTATTTCATTTTCTTTTGTGAGTCTTTAACGAATCTAAGACAAGATATAACATTCTTGTTATAATCTTTCTTTGTGATTCGAATATTAATTGGAGCATGACTTCAACAAAAACTGATCGATGATGGTATATTTTTCGTGTGATGGCCATTAGTTATGATGTAACCATTTAAGTCTACGAATAAAAACTGAGATCTTTTCATCATTTACTTTTTATATATCAGTTTTGATTGAACTTTGATTCAAATGAGAATTTTTAGATTTGTTTCTGTTCTTGTGGTATTGAATCTGTGATGGAAGAGTCGTGTTTAAATTGACCCTCGAGGTCTTGTTGTATCATCCAATAGTACGAGCTAACTGAGATTCGACATAGAATAGGGTTTAGATCAATGATGTTTAAGTTTTTTCTTGTCGTGTGGTTCATGAAACCGTTGTTGGCAAAACTTTGTGCACAAGAATAAACAAAAGTAAGGTTGAGTTGAGATGATGTTGTAGTTAGATTACACGGACTGATGATGGTGTAAAAGTTGAGGTCGATGTTGGTATATGGTCAAAGTGGTCTTGGTCTTCATTCATTCATCTTCATCTACTCTTTTTTGTCCAAGTCGCTAGCCAAAGTATTATCAAGTCGCTACCCATTTTCATCAAAGCGAGTCGCTACCAACCTTTTCCAAAGCAAGTCGCTACGACTTGTTGAATAACAAGTCGCTAGGTCAAAGATTTTCCAAGTCGCTAGCAAAGTTTTAGAGTCAAGTCGTTAGCATGTAAACAGTTAACAACTCGCTTAACTTTTTCAAGACAAGTCGCTAAATAGTTGTTAGGAATTAGAAATTCCCGGTATTAAAGAGTCGGTCACCTCAAGTATATGTAATCGTTAGAAAGCTCGTAGTCGTAGTTCTTTTAAGTTAAGTAGTAATTTAGTTAAGTAACACCGTGGAGGACGGACGGGTCTTTACCCACTGTATGCCTGATCCACAGCCCGATGTGTGGCGTGTTATGTAAGACTATAAATACTCTCTACCTTCCAAGGTAGAGAGTTGGAGCTCATAATAATATCTTTCACTTTCTCTCACTAAGTTCCCTAAACCTCTAACTTTCTCTCTCTAGAATTCCATCTATATGCTACTTTGTGTTATGGTTTGATGTGTATGTGAAAAGTTAATATCTAACAATTGGTATCAAGAGCCATGGTTTGATCATATCTTGCACATCTTTGGATTTATAGTGGTTTTTAGGTGGTTTTTGAGTTGGAAAAGGTTTAGTGGTTTTTGCATCATTTGGTTGATTTCGTGTGTGAAAGGTTGAATTTTGTTGGTACTTTTGTGTTTAGAATCATCAAAAGTGTTTAGGTTTTCATTTGGTAAGCTTGAATCATCTTGGTTGGGTTGTTTTTGGATTGAAAAGTGATGTTTATATGGTTTTTCATGGTAGCGAGTTAGTTCACGGATAAGTTTTCTTCGTAGCGACTTGCTTCACAAAATTGTAGCGAGTTACAGTGTTAAATCTAGCGAGTTAGATCTAGCGACTTAAAGTACAAGTAGTGGACTCTCCACTACGGGTAGCGACTTGTGGTAGCGATTTGGTCTGTAGCGAGTTGCTCTTTAGCGACTTGCATTGTTGGCGACTTGAGTAGCGAATTGCTGCCAAAATTTGGTTAGCGACTTGGTTCGTAGCGAGTTACTACTTAGCGACTTGCTGTTCTATTAGCGACTTGGGATTCTAGCGACTTGGCTGTCTAGCGAATTAGTTCCTAGCGACTTAGAGCTTTATCATCTAGCGACTTGAGTGATTGTTTACCGTTTTCTCTTGATTTAGTAAAATCCCGTGAAAGAATCTATTTCCCGGTTTAATCATTTAGTTATAAAATCCCGTATAATCTGTTAACATGTCTACCAACGTCCCTAATGTCATCTCCACTGTTGCCGAGGATGTACAAGCAGCTGGCTCAGATACTCGTCCACCCATGCTTGACAGAACTGACTACGACTCTTGGGCTCAACGAATCAGACTGTATTGCCTTGGAAAGGAAAATGGTGTCAACATTCTCAAATCCATTGATGAAGGACCATATCGAGTTGAAACGACTAGAGACATACTTGATACTAATGAAGATGGTACTCCTATTTACGGAATGGACAGACCTAAGATGTATGATGAGCTTGATGATAAGGAGAAAAAGAGATTTGATGCAGATATCAGGGCTTCAAACATTGTTCTTCAAGGTCTTCCTAAAGACATCTACAAGCTGATCAATCATAACACTGAAGCAAAGGCAGTTTGGGTGTTAGGAATTAGAAATTCCCGGTATTAAAGAGTCGGTCACCTCAAGTATATGTAATCGTTAGAAAGCTCGTAGTCGTAGTTCTTTTAAGTTAAGTAGTTATTTTGTTAAGTAACACCGTGGAGGACGGACGGGTCTTTACCCACTGTATGCCTGATCCACAGCCCGTAGTGTGGCGAATTATGTAAGACTATAAATACTCTCTACCTTCCAAGGTAGAGAGTTGGAGCTCATAATAATATCTTTCACTTTCTCTCACTAAGTTCCCAAAACCTCTAACTTTCTCTCTCTAGAATTCCATCTTATTCGCTAATACTCGAGGTTGAGAGATGGAACCTTCCATCTCTCATAAATAT